>JAQFZM010001519.1:0-17907 GCA_034695785.1 Galumna obvia | reverse complement strand
ATCATGATCATATATAATAGAAAATAAATTAAATTTTAGTTAACATATTTTTGAACAGTTATTTTGGCTCACTTGAGAATTAGATAGCAGATTGTATTAGTCTAAACAAAAACAAATATAAGTCTAAAAATTTAAATTTTGAAGTCAAATAATTTATTTTAGAAATTGAATTTAAGAAATCAAACTTTTTGATATTAATACGAAATAGAATAATATATTTTATTATAATAATTAATAAAAACTGTAAATTTAGAATTGAATTAAATTAAAATTAAAATTTAAATCTAAAATAATATTTGGGATTATTTGATGTCACTCTTTTTTAGTATAATAATTTAATTTTTATATAAAATATTGATTCGAATTTAAATAATAATAATAATCTATTTAAAGAAAATAAATTACAATAAAAAATTTCAAAACAATTCTTTAAAAAAAATAAATTATTTAAAATTTTGTTAAATTTCCATTTAATTTTTTAAATGATCCGGAAAACATTTATTTGTGATCTTTAAGAAAGTTACTTTTATTATCACTAATGGATCTCTAATTTTGTTGAAAGTAAAACATAATAATATTTTACTTTCGACTCATTCTTAAAATAATGTCATTTATCTTTTGTTTGTAAAATAAAAAACTTTTTTAAATCTTAATTTAAATTATAATTTTTACTTGATTATTAATTAAATTTAATTTTTTATTTTGTAGTTATTTATTAGTTAAAAAATATTAAAAATTTTGTCTCAAAATCATTGGTTGAGTATCAAGGGGCAGGGGTAATATTGTGTGAGCCCAGGGTGGGAATTAATCATTAATAAGAAATTAAATTCGGAAAATCGAGGGATGTTTTTGCCTTCTCAAATAAAACTAACATGTTAATATAAAGATTATGCTCTATAATTAGGGTGACCATTCTTTCACTATTCTAGTGAACAGTTTACTATTTAGGTGGTCTGTTCACTGGGAATTATTAGACCTCTAGTGCACTATATAGTGTTCACTATTTTAATTTAGAAAATTTGTAGTTAAAATTGAAATATAATACCAGTAAAATTGTTAAGTTTTAAATAATGAAATCAAATGAAATTCATAAAAAAGAAAACAAAATTAGATTTTATAATAATTTTATTTAGATTACAGATTATTTAGAAATTTTTATTAATTAATAATGAACTTCTTTATTTTAAAGTAATTAGAAAATCTTTTAATTTCTGTTTTGTTAATCTGTTAATCTGAAAATTATAAATTTACAAATTATTATATTTTTAATCATAAAATTGATTGTACACTATTTTGTCCACTTTTAAAATTTATTAGTTCACTAATTGTTTGCTTTTAATACTGAAATTTTAAAAAATATTCATTTCAAAAATTTTCAATGGTCACCCTACCTATAATAGACATTTATATATTGAATATTTAAACTTTTTTTACGTTGTTTCATGGTCAATTATAAAAAGATCCTGACTAAAGACTATCAAGTATGTTCAAGCGCGCACTTTAAAAATTTCGAATCTATATAAAAATTATTGAACATATTTTATTATATAAAATCTGATATAAATTATTTGAATACGTTATTTATTGTTTAACATTAAATCATTCTAAATATAGACGACGATATCAAAAGCGGCCATAAAATGAAAGATATCGAGCGACACATCTCTTATGCAGATCCCCAATATAGTCATCGCCAATACATTAATAATTATAGATAAGCATAGAAAACCGATTTTTCTGTGAGACACAATCCATTCCATTTATATTTATACAAATTAATATTTAATTTTTAGTCCTAGATCAAATTTAAAGATTATAATTAAAAATTATCTCTAAATTTTCTTATATTTATATACTGTAAATTGGTTCTCAGATTAGGTTAGAATTAATAAAATTTAATATTATTACATATTGGTACAAGAGATCACTATCTTTTGCCCTTTGTATGTTTAATATTTTATTTAGGTAATGCAAAAATTAGTAAATGTCTATTTTACCTAAATAATTATTTTAATAAATTTCTATGAAATAAGAGAATCATTATTTCATAAGAGTATTAATAATGAAATGTTCTCAAATGAAAAGATATTTTATAATATACAATCGAGGAAAAAATTATGTAAGATCACTTAAACTGCTATAACTTTTGAAAGGATCAATCGATTTTAAAACGGTTTTCACTAAATTTATCTAGAATAATTAGTTATTAATATTATTATGAAATATTAATTAAAAATAGTTTTGTATTATGAGAAAATATAAATTTTATTGAAATAAAAATAATCAGGAATTTTAATGAATTAATAAATTAATTTCATAGGATTGCTAAAATATTTTATATTATTTCAATACAGAACAAATAGCTGTTTAAAATGACGCCAAGATTGTTTTAATCGGCTCACAAATAAAAGAGCTAGGTTTGTTTGAGTGATATATTTAAGATCAAAAAGACTAAAATAATATTGTTATAGAAATATGAAAAGTTAATATATAAAATATTTGATGATTTTACAATAAAGTGAGAAACATTGTTGCTGGAAACTATTTGATTAAACCACAAACGAAGCTACAATAGGCCAACATATTTGGCCAATTTTTTGAAATTTTCAAATTTTTACAACTTTTAAGTTAAAAATAGTTTTATCTTTATAAAAATTTATTTTAATTATATTTTTATAAAATCTAAATGTTCTAGATTTTATTAATGGAAACCGTTTTAAAATCCATTTAGCCATTCAAAAATTACAGAGGTTTAAGGGACCTTACATAATTCCTTCCTTTACTGTATATGATCTTGAATAATTGGTCTTAAGTTTTTAAAATTAGTTTTACAGGCAAAATAATCTCAACATTATAAAAAAAACTTTAAAAAGAATTAGAAAGTAAATGAATAAACGTTATTTTACATAATAAAACTAAATTCATTAAATTGTGATTTAACTAACTCCATTTAAAAGATATCAACCATTATTTTAAAAATAGAAGTAAACAGATCAATTAATCCTAAAATATTCTAAAAAATGATTAACCAATTGTGTTACCTATTCAATAGTATTAGGAAAATCACGATCCCTGATTAGGTTAACACTATAGATTATCAACTGTATTAATATATATAATTTTTACCTTGTACATTCAATATATACAATGTATATATAATATCAAGGTCATAACATCAATAAAAATAAATCAATAATTAAGAATGTTGGAAGTTATCAAATTTATTCAAATTCATTCATTGGCCTTAACTTAAAAAATATTAGAGGGTTAGCCCAAGTCCTTTAAAAATAATATAATTTTGAAGATATGATTTGCATTTAATTAAACTTTTATTTTAATTTATATTAAGTAATTTATATATCCCTTTAAAAGATCGTAGAAAATATTTTAAATTTATTAAAAATAATTTTACGAATTTAATCTAATAATGTTTTTGTTCACTTTGTGACCCCATTTTTAATATTATTTCATTTCATATTATATATAATTTAAGTATAAATAATTTTCTTATTAAATAAATATTTTATAACATAAATTAATGCGTTTATGCATCGAAAAAAATCATTAAAATATAGTAATTTAAATAAAATGTATTCATTATATTTTTATATTAAAACAAAATATTTTGAAAAAAATATTTAACATAAAAGTTAGTATATTTTTTTATCCTAAATTTATTCTTAACATACAAAGATTAAATTTAATATAATAGGTCAATTAGATATAGAAATAAATAAATGGCTACTTTTTAATTAAACCTAAAACTAAGTCATTAATTTTGACAAGATCAATTTGATTTCTTAATTTGGACATATTATTTTAAGTTTATAAAATTATGTATGAATTGTTTTGTTTTTATTTGTGGATTTGTTTGGATTTAATCAAAATCATCTTTTTATAACTTAATATTAGATTATAATAAAAATAAATAATAAATTAATAATTCTGTTCGGAGAGCTGTGTGTGAATCAGAAATAGTTGTAAACAATTTTGAGTTTCTGCTATAAATTAACATAAAAACGCTAATAATTAAACTCTGGTATCGACACTCTCTCTCACGGCTCGTGTTTCGTATGGTTTTATGCAGAGCTAAATGTATTAACATTTAGCCCAATGCTGATGAAGGGATAAGTTCTGTCCCGAAACTGTCCGCCGAAATCAAAGTTTTTGATTCTCTATTTGTGAATACTATAAGTTAAGTACTTATTTTCTTTAAATTATGCAATTTCACAAAAGTATCAAGCCCATTCATTAATCTTAAACATTTTATTTATAAATTTTTAATAAATTAAAATAGTTTTTATTTTAAATTTCCAAATTGACTTGGTGAATCTCCATTGTCAGTTGTTAAAGAGAGTCCATCAAACCTTAAAGGACCAAGGTTCAAATCTTTTATTGGTTTCATTTTTTCAAATTTATTTTATTTTTTAAATTTTAATAATTAATTTAATTGTAATTATTCTTATAATTAGAGATTTTCTTATAAAAAGCCCAAAAATTGTTACTCATTTCAAATATTTCAGAAATTATTGTTTGTCTTTGCGATAAAATCTATAATATATTAATACAATTCTTTTATTTAATAACTTATAAATTACAATAAGTCAGGGATAACCAAAGGGGAGGTTGTCCGGAGTACCCCTAAAGAAATCAAAATTGGCAATATACTTTTATTATTTTGAAACTTTAAAATTAGATTCTGTCGACAAACAGATCTTTTGAGTTTTTCCAAGTTCAAGGAGGATCGATATGGATCAAACGATCCTAGAATAAACCGTATTTGGCCATCCCTGCAATAAGATTTAATCAAAGCTCAGGTCTAAAAAAGATAAGCTCTAATTTATAAATGTTTGATACATTACATCAGACTATAATTTTGATCAAGACAATTTTAATATGAACTATATGAAAAAAATCTATATTTGCATAGTAAAGTATCCAAGATCATTTATTTTATTGCCTAATATGCAATTTTCTTTATTTTTTGATTCAATTTTAGATTAATTTTATTATATTTTTATAACTAATGTTTACTCAAATATTAGATGTCATTCTTATCTTATCAATAAACACCTAGGTAATTCATTCCTTTGTTCGCCATTTCTTATTGTTTTAATTTCGACTTAAAATCGTTTAACTCATTAAGTGTTCAATAAATTAGTGTTCATTTGTTTTTGGATTAAATTCATTTGAAGATTGAAAGCCATGAAAATCAATATTAAAATATTGTTATTCGTTTCATTTATTATTTCGTTACCACAACTTATTGCAAATGAAACAGAATATGAGGATAATGTAGAGGTTATGGTAAGCAATGGAACAACCCCTAACATAACTTCAACAACAACGATATTAACAATAACAGTACCAAGGATATCATCAACGTCAAAAGAGCCATCGAAAGACCCTATAGCGAATTCGACAACCCCAGCCCCAGCCCCAGTCCCTGACAAAGAATGTCCTCGCCGTTTCGATGGTCCCTCTTTCTTCGGAGGAATGGTTTTAATGTTAGGTCTTATTTTGATCGGATATTTTGGATGGAATTACTTTAAGAATCGAAATAATCGAAACTTATATAACACTTATTAAAGTTTGACATAATTTCATGTTTTTTCTAATTTATTCAAATTTTATATTTAAATAAATGTATAATTAATATAAGAATTATTGTAAAACTCATTCCAATAAATGATTGATTAAAACCCAAAACATTGTTTACGAAATTATATTAAAATAAAACTATAAAAATCATTCACTAAATTGAATGCAAATACAAATATTGTACTCAAATTATATTTAATTTATATCTAAAATTGAATTCAATTAATTTGAAAAAAAAGATAATTTCCTAAAAGTTCTTAAAATAGTCGGTATCTATTCTTCTAAAGTGTTCGATAAGTGTTGGATATTCAGTGATAATCTCTTTGAGTCTGTTATCGGGTAACGATGTCATCAAAATGGCGGACACGTGTCCGTAGACCAGAGCATCGAGTTCTGTCTTTTTGTCACCAAAAAAATACAACTGAGTTCCCAACCGTTCGGCCAAAGCCTGACAACAAGAGTCGACCTCATCGTAAACGTCTTCTAATCTCTTCTCTGCCCACGAAATCGATTCTAATTTCTGAACCAAAAGATCATTAAATAAGTTTCAGATCAGAAACAATGGATTACCGCCAAAACTGAGCGCTTCTTTTTCCAGCAAAGGATTCGATCCAATGGGAAGGGAGTGGCAAATGTATAGCGCGGATACGTCACTGTCTTATATGTGTATTCGTGAATCCACGATATGTAGAGTTCGGCGCTGTATAAGACACTGGTCACTAAAGACATGTAAGCCCTCATATCTGCCTTTTGTGATGAGTCTAAGTGTTGACTCAAAGTAAAGCCTTTTGTGTTAACAAAGGCTACGATGGGATCCATTTCCGCGATTACAAAAGCGCCACATTTTATGAACGGTATGGCACCCGATGGAGACATTTGCTCAGCATTTGCTCTCTGGTCAACACTGAAAGGCAAAGAACACATCCGAAGAAATGCTTGAACTGAGCGAACGGTCGCCACTTCTGGCAGTAGTATCTGTTCGGCGTCGAACGGCTGAAATAACTTAACGTCTTGAGGCCAGGGTTCAGATCCACCCAACTCTACGGCTATCATCTCTGTTAATAAGACGTCAGGCATTATCTTTTAAGCGCTAATCTGTGGTATTGAGGGGTAAATACACTTATTTTCAAATAAATGTATATTTGAAATGAATGTCACGTTTTGTTTAACAACAGCTGATTAGATATAAACAACTCTTCAATAAATACATTACTATAGAAACCAATCATTTCAATAAGCAATCAATAAATTGTCCGCAAAATTCAAATAAAATCACCTAACATTGTATACCTGCACATTTCATAAATAAACAAAAGATTAGACAATTCATATCATTTTCAGTAAATTATGTGATAAATGAACGTTAATTTTAAAGTGATATTCAAAGTATTAAAAAACTTGTTTTGAAAGTGAAAGTATTGAAAGTAATACAAACATTACGTCAGACGAAAGCAATTCTGAAAATAGCGGTAAAATTGTATCAACGGTTGAGCTCTTAATAGGATTACAGTAAACACTCCCTCAATATATCGCAAACAAATATCTTAAATATTTATTCTAAGAAATATCTATTTCGTCAAAAAAATATATTTATCCTCAAAAATCTTGAGACACAAAGAAGTTTATTAAGTTCTTATCATTTATCTAATAAAATGTTTTCAACACTTAAAAGATATTTTTGTAGTTTAAGGCATTTTTATTGTAAATATTATTTAGAGACAACGCAATGCAATCCCTTGTGTTGAGGGGACGGGTATTCACTTGTATTGCATTTGCTATAAAAGCCAACAAATTTTGGCGCAAATCGTATAATAATTATTGTCTTCTCGTTTGCAATCCTTTCAAACGATTGAACTCTTATTTTATTTTCAACTTTTATTAAACTTTTAATTTAAGTTTTATTTATTAAAATAAACCCCAAAATCGTGAATAAGAATGAGTCCAAAACCTGTCATTTCAGAGACCGATAACTTAATCAATGAGTCTAAAACTGCGGTCAAAGAAGTGGTCAAAACCGAAGTCAAGAGTCGATTCAATGACGAATTAGTCAGTTATTGAAAATAAGAAGAATTGTCTTAATTTACATTTGATTTATGGTTTAGTGTATGGAATCACCGATCGTTGGATTCGAGCGAATGAATGTCGGACCCAAAGAAGAACCACTTCTGAAGGAAAATCCCTCCCGTTTTGTGGTATTTCCCATCGAATATACAGACATTTGGCAAATGTATAAAAGAGCTGAGGCTTCCTTTTGGACCGTCGAAGAGGTAGATCTCGGAAGAGATCTCAAAGATTGGAATACATTAAACAGTAGAGAAAAGCACTTCATTTCCCACGTTTTGGCTTTTTTTGCCGCTTCTGATGGTATTGTCAACGAAAATCTGGTAAATAATGATTTGGTTTTCTTTCATTGACTTCAAAAAGACATTAAAATTATGAAAAGATTAACAACTGTACCAACTCTTAGGCCGAGAGGTTCATCCGTGAGGTTCAGGTGACAGAAGCGCGTTGTTTCTATGGCTTTCAGATCGCCATCGAGAACGTCCACTCAGAGATGTATTCACTTCTTATCAATACTTATATCGCAGACAGAGTCGAGAGGTTTGTAAACATTACTTTTTTTTGTTGACTTCAATTAAAAAATTCATTTAAATGAAAATTTTAGAGAATTCCTGTTTAATGCCATCGAAAACCTTCCCTGTGTTAAGAAGAAGGCCGAGTGGGCGATGGCCTGGACTTCATCAGAATCGGCTTCTTTTGCCGAACGTTTGGTGGCTTTCGCTGCAGTCGAAGGCATTTTCTTCAGCGGTTCGTTTGCGTCCATATTCTGGTTGAAAAAGAGAGGACTTATGCCGGGCCTTACCTTCAGTAATGAGTTGATATCTCGCGACGAAGGACTTCACTGTGACTTCGCGTGTCTTCTCTTCAGACATGTAGTCAACAGACCATATGACGAACGAATCGCTCAGATAATCAAAGATGCCGTCGATATCGAGAAAGAGTTTCTGACGGACGCCCTTCCCGTCAATTTGATTGGTATGAACTGTGAACTAATGAAACAATACATCGAATACGTGGCCGATAGACTTCTCGTCGAATTAGGGGTTCCAAAAGTATTTCTCATTGATTTTCTATATATATCCGTAATTTAATGATTTTTTTTGTCTTCAGTACTACCACTCAACGAATCCCTTTGATTTCATGGAACAAATCTCTTTGGAAGGTAAGACCAATTTCTTCGAGAAAAGAGTTGGTGAGTACCAAAAGAGTGGTGTTATGGCCAACAAAGAGGAACATAAGTTCGTTTTGGACGCAGATTTCTGATCAAATTAACTGTTCATTACATTTCTCTCGTGTTTTATATAAACATTTGTCTAATAATTAACTTAATTTTAATCTCATTTTTTCTTAAATTTAAGTTTATTTTAAGTGGTTTTATATTTTATTCCCCATTTTTATCCCATAATTATATGATTAATATTTTTTCTTTAGTTAATTGATTTGATTGTGATTTCATTCTTAAGTAATTTTTAAGAATATCTTTAAAATATCATATTTTTCATTATTTAAGTCTTAATCGGAATTATTTTTCAGATATTTTTCGATTTATACCAAAACTGTCGATAAATAAATAATTTTTAACGAATTTTCGTTTATATTTTTTAATAAAATAAATATAATATAATTTTATAATAATTTATAAACTTTTCCTTAAAATTAATCCGAATTAAGTTTAAGAGAATTGTTTTGTTTGATTGAAATCAAATTGAGTGTCAGTTTTGTCGACTAACTTCTTATAAATTGAATATAATTAGTATCAATAGAGGGAAACATTTGTGAACTACATTTCAATATAATTTAATCATTTGAATGGTTTGGTGCCATTCATTTGTTTATTAAACTTTTGTTTTTAATTAATAATTAAATAAATGTAATACTATTTTCAAAAAGTTTGTATAAATAATTAAATTATTATTAGATTTAAAAGACTCCAGATATTGAAATTGAAATAAGGTAAAATATTACTAACCATATTACCAGGGATGGCAAAAGACCGAGGTCCAAGGGGGGGTATAAGGGTAGGGTATTTTGGTCCGAACTAAGGGGGGGGGGATTATTTTGAAAATGACCCAAAATTGCTTAAAAACATAAAACATCAATTTTAAGGCGTTTTCTGACTTATATGACTTTATTTCGTCATATTTTAGCGCATTTTATCAAAATTAATGCAAAAAACTAAGAATTTTCGGCAAAAAAGACAATTTTATAAAATTTTCAAAATTTTGAAATACCAAAATTTGAGCGTAAAAGCATGATTTTAGACAATTTTATTCATTTATTGAGGTTTTCCTTTAACTTTTTAAAAAACCTTTGCCATCTATTGATTTTTTTCTCTTTTTTGCCTAATTTTACGAATTTTTTCCTCTCTTTCTCTAGGGGGGAAAATTTTAGCAATCATATGAAATTAAGTTATTAATTCATTAAAATGCATGATTATTTTTATTTCAATAAAATATATATTTTATCATAATACAAAACTGTTTTTAATTAATATTTAATATTATGTAATTTTTCTTGATAAATTTAGTGAAAACTGTTTTAAAATCGATTGATCCATTCAAAAGGTATGAAAGTTTAAGTGACCTTATATAATTTTTTCCTCGACAGTATGTATTTCTGTAGATCTGGTAATCCTTAAACCCATTTCTTCTCATAATTTCTAAATATCCTTAAGTGTTAGCAATGAATCCACTGAAGTCTCGCTCAAAGCCTATCCATCGAACGTACAAGGGCATTTTGTAAATGTTTTCTAAATGATAAATCATTGTACGATAAACCGGTACAAAATTTCTTTACATGAGCTATAAATAAGCCCTTCGTCATGACCCTTAGTTTAGGGTCAGTTAGCAAACTGGGAATGACATGTTTCTCCCAAATAAACTTTCCGGTATTGACTGCATAATTAAGAATATCATCCCATATGACAATTAATGACTCATTTAATATTGAGTTGAATTGAGTCAGAGGTTTGGTTTAAGATGTTATGCTTTCTTCATCCACTCCGATCACCGCATCTCTCCTATAAATCAAACTGACCCTAACTTTTATGCCTTTTTGAAGGTTGATATCTTTTCGTAAGCCTTTTATCATAGTAAGGCTGCCATCTGTGAAAGGTCGCGGCTGATCCCAACAAAGTCTATGAATTCCGGGTTTGAATTCCGATGGAAGCAGTCCTCCGCCCGCAAACAAACTGATTAAGAATTTCAAAAATGTCAAAATTGAGAATTTTTGTATTTTTACTTTGACATCACCTAAATTTTGATACCTTGCGTGTTTATCTTAATTTTGATCAAAAAATGATAAGCAACAAATTTCATACTCGTATAATATTCTATTGAAAAATTAATTTAGTTTACATTTATAATTTTTTTCCGATGTTTCAAGATAATTTAATTAAATTAAAATTTTTCACTTAGTTTGTAAATTAAGAAATCAATAATCGTTTTTATAAAAAATAATATATTAATTAAATTTCATAAAAAAATATATGAAAATAAATTATAGTTTGGATTCAAAAATATGGAAATTTCTTTGATGCAAAATCTTATTATGTGTACTAGATTTATTTTTTTAACTTCCTTATAGGGATTGATTTTGGGGCCAAAAATGATATCATAATCGTCACAATCTATAACTTATTTTAATTAATTCTGTAAACAGTTTTGAGTTTTAAACAGAATTTTTTAATAAACTTTCTATTATTGGGTAGATATACAGAAATCTTTCAATTTGAGACCAATACGATTTATTCTATATATGAGCTGACTCTTACTCGAGTATCAAAGGGTTAAAATCTTTTAATGTTAAGTTGTGAACATCAGATATCACGACTACTATTCATCCATTTTATTTATATGTCATTCATTTGTTAACATTATTTGCGAAACATTTTTAATATTAATTATTAATAAATTAATGCAAATTTTTAAAATAAAAAATAAAATCCAAAAACTTATTAATTAGTTAGATTAAGCTAGTCTATAATTTATATACAAATAAATAAGATATGAATTGATAATTAAATTAAAATGAAATTACTAAATAATAGTTTTGGATATTTTTAACTTTTAACACAAAATTGCAAGGTGGCCTTTCAATCTCTGACATGAGCATGCAACTCAACTCAGCGCCACCAATCAAAGTTCTAATTATCCTCTTTATGTAAAACATTTATTTGGGATTCATTGATTTATTTATTTCCATCTTATTAATTAATGTCAACATTATTAGTGATGTATTATTTGTTACCGGCCATTAACTCGCAAATATCAAATTATCTTGCTGAATAGTTTTATAAATGATATCCAAAGATAACTAGTAACTAACGGTGAAAACTTTCTTAATTTATAAGCTGCCATTTTGATAACCTGACTGTCCCGGTCAGTCATCTAAATCCATAATCCTGAAACATTTTCCCAGGTCTCTAACCCGACACCATTGAAGAATTACATCTGAAGATTATTGATTAGTTGGGTTTTATATAATTTTCATCTTTAATTTAAATTTTTATAAAAAGTGTAAAATAATTTTTCTTTAAATTTTAAATTAATATAAATTTATAAAATTTAATTCATGTCCTAACAAATCCCCAGAATTTTTTTCTCATAAATATTACTTACTGGTTTTTAATTAGAAATTTTCCTTGATCATTATTAGTTAAAAATAATTTTTTTAACATTATTTAAATTATAAAATTTTTTCCCTGATCTCCAGTGAGAACACAGCCAACAACTTCCTTATGTTACTCCCAAAAAGGCGAATTACCTGTTTTTATCAAAAAGACGAAATTTCCCCTTAACTATTAAAAGGGAGAGCACAGCTAACTACTAGGTTGGGTAGGCGGGTGTGTGGTTGCAAAACGATTACATACAGTAATTGCATTTTTAAGTTGAACTAAACTTGTTCTTGTATCTTCTCTAATATTCATTGGAATTAAATTACTTTTTAACCTTAACTATGGTTTTGCTTATATTTTATTCTTAAAATTTTTCCATATTTTATCTAGTATATTTTGCTTAGAATATTATGTTTTATACCAAGTTTATTATTTCAGATATTTCAAAGTATATGAATAATTATTAATAAATTTTATAAACTAGATCAAAATTTAGTTGACAAATGTTTTTGTTTTTAAATATTCTTATTTATTTTGAAAATACCAACTTGTATGCATTTTTAGTTACTTTAGATTATTTTTAATTTCCGTATATCGTTAAACTTAATGATGAAACTATTATCAATGGTTTGGATTTACCGGCAATAATTTTCTGTACCCAGACTAATGTATTTTATAATGAAAAAAAATTATTAAATATAAAAGAAAATTTATTAAAGAAAGAGCTTATGAAGAATGTTTGAAAATTCAAGTTAACGAATCTTGTAATTGTTGTGATGAAAATGTGAAAAATTATTTTGAAGTTGAAAGTCAAAAGTATTTCGAGAGATTTGAAAAATTCATATCAAATTATTTGAATTTCACAGAAATGAGAAATTTAATTACATTGAAACCCGTTTATAACAAGCCCGGATATAACAAGTCCCCGTTTATAACAAGCCAATTTTCAGGAACGAGAACCAAATATGGTTTTCTTTTTATGAAAGTGTCGGATATAACAAGCCCGGTTATAACATGTCCCCGCTTTTAACAAACCTATAGTAAGGAACGGATAGTATATTTTACATATAAAACTAATCCGTTATAACAAGTCATAAGAAAAATTGTAAAAGAGTTTTTTAAATGTTTTTTTGTTATGCATTGAAAACATTTTTTTCAAATTTTAAATTTGATTGTTTAAAAAGTTAAATAAGTAAACAAACTATCAATTATTTAATTAAGTAAATGTTTGTCAATAAGAGGAACAGTTACTCTCTACAGACAAAACTCGATGTCATTGCAGAAGTCGAAAATGGCACTAATTATGATATAATTAAAGTTAAATATGGATTGAAAAATAAGACAACAATTAGTAACTTTATCTCAGATAAAGACAAAATCAGAGAATTGACGTCAAATTTAGGTAAAAAAGTGTCAAAAAAAGTCAAACGAAATCGCAGTTCTAATTATGAAGAATTAGATAAAGCGTTGTTCTTATGGTTCAAAACTATTAGACAAAAAGGCGGAGAAGTCAATGGTATTGTTTTGAAAGCAAAAGCGAGTCAATTCGGTAAAGAATTATATAATATTGACTTCAATGCCAGCAATGGATATATTTCAAGATTTGTTGAAAGATTTAACATTAAATTGCAGACAAAATGTGGCGAATCTGAGTCTGTTTCGGAAGATATTGTGATTCAATGGAAAAATAAAATTCAATCAATTGTTGAAAGTTATGAACTTAAAAATATCTTCAATATCGACGAAACGGCAATTTTGTGGAAATTAATGTCTAATAAAACCTATGTTTTGCCTGAAGAGTCATCTAAGGGTTATAAAAGATCTAAAGACAGAGTGACTGTAACTTTGTTGGTAAATGCGGACGGTTCTGAGCGTTATACTGTAGTTATCGGCAAAAGTCGAAATCCTCGATGTTTTAAAGGCATCAAAAATCTTCCAATTTATAAGTATTACAACAACTCTACTGCTTGGATGACATCAGATATATTCTCTGATTTAATGAACAAAATTAACAAACAATTGATTACAGAAAAGAGAAATATTCTCATATTATTAGATAACTTTTCAGGCCATCAAAAGTTAAATTTAGGTAATATTTCTTTTATATATTTCCCATCGAATACTACATCCAGATTACAACCACTGGACGCCGGAATCATTAGAAGTTTTAAACAGAGATATAGAAATCAATTTTTGAATTATATCATTGAATGTTTAGAAGAAGGAAATGAAGTTAAGTTTATTATTAAAGATTTTAATTTATTAAAAGCTATTCATTTCATCGAATCGAGCATTAAATCAATTCCAAACTCTGTATTCATTAATTGTTTTAAAGTTTGTGGTATTGAACCCTATTGTGAAACAATTATTTCAGAAAGTGAAGAACCGATATATTCATTAGAAGAATGGAACGAAATCAGAGAATCCCTTGATTTAGGGTTTGAATCTTTGGAATCAATGATAACATTTGAAAATCAATTCATTTGTCGTCAAGTTTTGACTGACGAAGAAATAATTGAAAGTATTAAAACTAAAGAAGTAATAGAATCTGAATCTACAGACACTGAAACCGATAAATTAGACGATTACCTAACAATTCAGACAATTCCAACAAAATCTGAAGCATTGGATCACATCTACAAATTAAGACTGTTTTTTGGTTCACTTGAGGCAACAGAAGATTTTGTTTATCAAAACTTAAATTCTTTGGAGAAACAAGTTTTCAACTCAAGAATACATCAAAAACAGACATTAATTACAAATTATTTCTCTAAAAATAACTAATAATGAAATTTTGATTCTATTCTAATTATTCTTATTAATAAGTTATTATTAAATCTTAATATCAATATATAAAACACTTTTAATAATCAGAACGTTTATAACAAGTCCCGGTTATAACAAGTCATTTTGCCGGTCCCGCAGACTTGTTATAAACGGGTTTCACTGTATTATACAGACTGCTTTTTTCATTTTTAACTTCTTTAAAATCTTTGATCTTCACCATGATGCAAGGATATTCATTTTCATGATATACTTCAATATTTTTGCCAATTAATTTGTACTTTTTGTTTATTTTATTTATAACTAATTTGCATATTGAGTTTTTATAATCTAATATTTTATTGTAAAGATATGCAGGTTCAGATTTAAATATATTATATGTTAGATTTTGTTTAAATATAGATTTATATTCTTCATAATACCAAGGGCTATGCATTGTACCAGCTTGATAAGCTAAGTTTTCTGAAATGTTTACAAATGAATGGTAAGTTTTAGATTTTTTCTTAGAGAGCCTGTCAGTTTTTGTTGTACGAAAATATGTTCCCCAATATTCGAAATCTTTCATAAATAATAAGCTTGTCCCGTTGAATCTTGTTTTGTATTCGCATCTGGGGAAATGCTCAATGGAAATAGCATAAAGTAGGTCGTCTATTTGTTTTGATAATGTTTCATACAGTATACTCATACTATATTTGATGTTCTAAAATTAAAAATTAAGCATGAGATTTAACATTATCTCTAAAAATAAATTATAAATATAAAAATATTTTAATATTAATACTATAACATTATATCTTAAAAATTAACCTTATACAATCATATACAAAAAGATTTTGACTTTTTTGCTATGAATTATATTGAAACCTGAATGAATAAAAATTAGATTAATTTTCTTTTAAAGGTAACTTTTGAATTTCCTTTGTTATATAAATGAATTATTTATTCTTATCTTGTACATTCCTTAAATAAATATAATTGAAACATTTTAATCTAAACTAGAATCCGAAAAAGTTAAGACTTTCTATTTTCTTTCCTTCCCTTAAAATATAGAGTGCGTTCCCCTTCCTTCCCTTTCCATTGGATAAATTTCAAAAGAATCCTCTAATAACTAAATGTGTTAAAATTAGATTGAAAATTCCCTTAAATTGTTGAAAAAATTATGAAATTACATATATAATTAATTTAAATTTAAATTTTAGGGAGTTCGTTTAATGAATAACAAATGATTACTGTAAATATAAGGGCTAAGATATTAAAATTTCATTCCGAAATTAAAAGGTTAGTCAATTTTGTCAATAAACTAATCGTAATTTTGTATTTTTGTTGAAATTAAGCTTATTTTATATTACATATCAATTATAAAGGAACCTTAGGGGAATTTCATATCTAAAAGGGATTCCCTTCCATTCTGGTTGTTTGAAAAACTTATTCCGTTTCCCTTGAAATTCCCTTAAAAGAAAAGAGAATCCCTTATTTCCTAAAAGGGATTCCTTTTCAGAGTCTAATCTAAACTTCAATCTAAGAGTTAAATAGATTTAAAATTTTCAAAAAAATTTTAAGCACAATAAATATTTTATAAGTTATAATAACACAAAACCATGATCCGTGCAATAGAACAATTATAATTTTAATTTTAAAAATTAATTTAATAAAAAGCTTTAGATCTATTTAATTTATACAATAATATTTTTTTATGATTTAAGGTCTATGGTCATTGTATACAATTTTGAATTAGTTATTTTTTCAATAATAATTAAAATGCTAATCTAACGTAAAAGCCGAAGTTGGGTAAATGATTTCTGGCAAAACCGAAAAAACCTGAAACCGATCCGAGTTTTTCCGGTTTGGGTTTTATTTTAAACTTTGGAACGGTTCGAGTATTAGGGAAATTCCATTCGGGTCTGGGGGTTTTTAAAGTTTTGAAATTTGCTTAAATCATTGAAAAAATTATAAAATTATTTAATATTTCATCAACAAATCCATGGAAATATGTTAACTAACGATAATTTAAAACTTAAATTTATGAAATAAGGATACATTTGTGTAACCATTAATTATACCCATTAATTTTAAAAGTGGTTAACATAAGAGATATGTTAAATCAAAAAATTATTCAACTATTTTATATATAAAATATTTACATATACAAATGTTAAAATAATAAAAAATATTATAAAATAGTTTAACAATAAAACATTTGAACTTATAAATGTTTATAAGATTTAAATGATTTGAATGTATGCAAATTTTTAAAATCTAATACAACTTCTGGAAAGAATACAATTTTAACTTTTGCAAATTATGACAAAATTTGAAGTTTTGAAATAAAGCAATCAAAATAAACAAATTTGTTTACTTTAAATTAGATATAAATGAATTATAGATAAATTTACTGGTAATTAAACTTAATTAAAGTTTCAGGGTTTTTTGGGAATTTTTGAAAAATAGATTCGGGTTCAGGACGGTTCGGGTTTTGTGATTTAACTTCGGACTGGTTTGGGTTTAAAATCCATTCAAGGTAGGTTTAATTTTAAATAATAATTGAAAAATATAATGTTTTAAAAATGAATATATGATTATTTTTATATCTCTTAAAGTATACAAAATTTTGTTTTGATTCAATTTCTTTGAAACCTGGGATACTATCAGTTTAACCACACTCATTTTGACCCCACTCATTTTAACCACTATCATTTTAACCACACTCATTTTAACCACACTCATTTTAACCACACTCATTTTAGCCACACTCATTTTAACCACATTCAATTTAACCACACTCATTTTAACCACACTCATTTTAACCACACTCATTTTAACCACACTCATTTTAACCACACTCATTT
>JAQFZM010001518.1:0-17912 GCA_034695785.1 Galumna obvia | reverse complement strand
GTTTGAAATTCAAACTCTAAAACAAAAGTTTATAACAAATGATATAATTATTAGAAATAAATACCGATTCAACAAAACTCTTGGTTTCTGTTATCTCAAAGAGTCTCATGTCTTGAGTGATGGCATAAATTTTCTTAGTTTTGGTTTCCATATAATTAAAGAGTCCGACAAATGTATGGCTTAAGTCTTGTTCTTCAGTTTCATTATTTGCAATACATTTCTCAGAACTCAAAGATTTGTCCGACAATTGAAACCATTTTCTCAAAAGTTTTGTCGAATCTTTGAATGTATTGAATGTATAAATCAATTGTTTATTCCAGTAATCGAAGGCCACACAGGGATGGCTTGAGTTCACCCAATCTAAAGGCCATATGTGTTGTGCCGACCATTCATTTGGATTACCAGTGATCGACAAATTGCACGGAATATCATTTTCATAAAAATCTGTTTCTTCGGCATTAAAAGTGTTGACTCTTTTATAGGTATAACTATATTCACCGCTCTTTTGGTTGTAATCAAAGACAACGACTAAATCATGAAATTTCTTAATTTCTTCACAATTTTCAGAACAGTTGTGATTCTTAAATATCGGCGGATCTATAATTTGTACCTTGGTCAATGTTCGTCTCCCATTATCCATGTCTTCAATAGGAGTTCCAACGGTTCCGATTTCAGTGTTCCAAACATATTGATTGTTGTCTACGACTATAGTAATCATCGAAAACCACTGATTTTCACTTCTTTGAAACAATAGTCTCGTATAAACGTTATCCACTTTATTCTGTTCGCAGAGATTTGTCATAACTTTTGTCAGAATATTTGCAAAAATGAGACCAACTATTGATTTATACAAAACTGAAAACATTTTATAAGAACTGTTTGTCAACTGTTTTCTGATTGAATAGATTTCCGTTTGATTTGTTTGAATCAATTTTAGGTTTAATTATATTTTATAGTTTTAGTTATGAATTGAAACAAATAAATGTAAACTCATTTGAATGAATTGTTGATTATCTCGAACTCAATTTATTTGAAAATAATTTGAATTCAAATCATTTTCGTTAAAATCGTTTCAATTAAACAAAAGTTTGAAATTTAGTTCTCAAGAAATGTTTGAAAGCGATTACAAGAAGTCATCGAAAGAGATGCGATCCGTTGGACACATCTTAGAGACGAAAAGAAACCGAAGCGGACAAAGCGGTGCTTCCAGTGGTGCCTCTCGTCGGAGACAACGACGAAGAAACAGAGCCGGAGCTTCGGGGGCCGCCTCACAGTCAGGACAAAGTGGCGCTTCTCGAAGAAGAAGAAGAAGAAATCGCCAACAAAGGAATAGACAGTCCAATCAACAACAGGAGGGATCAGAACAACAACAGTAAAAGTGGACACAAAAAGTTTCAATGAATTCAAATAAATTGTTTTAAAACAAATTCTCTTTTATTTCGTTTTTATACAAAAAATTCTTAGTTTTCTATAAATATTTATTCAAAACTTTAAATTCAAAAAAAATACAATTTTTAGTGAAATTTAATCGAAAATATTTAAATTTAAAGGAATTTTAAGAGAAATTAGTAATGAGTTTAAGTTTTCCGTCCGTTTCCTGTATTTTGTGGATTTGAATTGTCTTTTGTCTGAGCGATGTTCTGCTCTTTTGATGGATTGGATTGAAGACTATTCGGGGTATTCGACAAAACCTCTTTCTGTTGTTCACTACTTTCGGTGCTATTCTTTTGAATCAGATTTTCATTTTTGGGAGACTTTTCAATATTATCTGACGTTTGAGTCATTTGATTGGTTTTTGAGTTGTCTTTGAGTTGTGTCTCAACCCCTTTGGTTCGGCTCCGAATCAAATTCATGTTAACGTCATAATTGTTTCGGTGTTCGCTATAACCCTGATTGAAGTCCTCATTAATCGAGTCATTATTAATGGAGTCTTCACTCGAGTCACTGATGTCTTGTTTTAATCCTTTTGTCCGTTTTTGTTGACTTTTTCTTTTGTATAGAAATATACAAACAATTAGAATAACTATAAGAATGACTCCAATTATTGCCACTAATATCCAGAGCCAACTTCCCTCCACTTCTGGTGAAACCGTTATTTTGGTTGTTTTGGTTGTTTTGGTTGTTTCACTGATTGTCCCATTACTCATGTCTTGAGTTACACTGCTTTTAGTCATATCTGTAGTCGTGTCTATAGTGGTATCATTTGTGGACACCGATTGACATAATGTATGACTAATAATTGACAAAAAGACTGAAATCAATTGAATTTTAGACATTTTTTATAACAAAATTCTTTTGTAATTCTTTTAATCAAATCTTAAACTCTTTTTATTTTTAATGAGTTTATGAGTGATTCGTTTATAACTAATAATTTCCGTTACTATTAATTTAAATAATAATTAATGCATGAAATTTATATTAAGTTTGTCGACGAATAACAATAAGTCAATTATTTTTTTTAATTATTTGTAGATTTATGAGAGAAATACGGTTTACTTGAATTTTGTTGGTTTGTGTCATACATCCAACAAATGGAACAACAAATGGATATACAATTGGAAGTGGAAATGAGTTCTCTTCTGAAGACTGAGTCGTACATCAAATTGAAGACAAACTCAGAAAGAATAAAATACTTATTAGAAGTGTTCGGACCCTTGAAATCTCTGCGCAAAAGAGTCCACCAGAAAGCCATTGATTACTCGCAGTTTCACAGCAAGAATATGTCTAGGTCTATTTCACTCAAAGATGAAGGATTGGCATATTTCCAAAGTGGAGATTATCAAAAAGCTGACGATTTGTTCACAAAAGTAAATGATTGATATTGACTTAAGACTTCATTTAATGAATTATTTGTGATTTTAGACAATACTTTCATCGCCTCCCAATTCCAGTAGTGATTCAGTAATACACTTGAGTCTATCCTTTGCACTGAAATCAAAGGCTCAGTTCCAACTAATAGATATTTTGGGAGCTTTAAAGTCAGCCGACTATTCCTTGAAATTGTTTGAAACGACTGAAATGCAGTTACAAAGAGTTGCAGTAAAAGTGGACACAAAAAGTTTCAATGAATTCAAATAAATTGTTTTAAAACAAATTCTCTTTTATTTCATTTCAATTAAATTTCAATTTCTTTAAATGAATTTCAAATTAAGAGTTAAATCAATAAAACTTTTATTTGAGTGAAAATAAACTCTTTATGTTTTGATAATAAGTACTCAAAGTGTAAGTCCTGAAGTCTCCGATGTCTTCAATTGATTTTAAAAGTCTAACAACAGTTCCGGTAAAACCTTTTTTTCAATCCTAACTCTACTTTAATTTCTCACAAATAGGTGTCTCTTTTAACTCTAAACTTAACTAAATTATCTGATAATCCAAATAATTCTCTAAATATAATTTTTTTTTTCAATAAAACAATACTTAAGTAAATTAAATGCTTTGAAATTTAAATGAAATTCTAATTTAATGACAATTTTATGATTAAACCTTTTAAAGAATAATCGAAACCCAAAAATAGATTTATTATTTTATTTGAATTTGTGTTTGTGTTCGACCAGTGCTTCAATTCATGACAAATTCCACTCTATTTTCTCTTTGATGAGCTGTTCCTCATCCTTAGCTCAGAATAAATGAATGTCAACTTCATAGTCATATTGTTTCCTCTATAAGACAATGAATACAATTATTTGAAAAATTAAATAAAAACTAAGAAAAGAATAATATATAATAAATTGCTTTAAATTAAATAAAATTTTATCAAAAAACAAAAATATTAAAATTTATATTAAATGTGATTAAAATCAGTTGCCTAGAGTTAAGTCAAACCTTATTCTAATCCAAATAATATTATTAGAACTAAAAAATCAGTTTATTTCTATAATTATCGAAGAGATTAGAGTCGAAGGATTAGTACTTAAAGCACTTCAAATATCATTACTTCATAATTACGAAATGTTTGTTTCTTTTATCAATATTTAAAGATAATGGTTAATGAAGCATGCTCATATCTCTTAATTCCCTGATAATCTTATGAGAATTCTATTTTACATTAAGACAATTGTTTCATATCTTTTGGTAAAAACTTGTTTTAATAATAATTCTAATAAAATGTCAACAATTAATAGAAAATTTGATAAAATGGTGACTGAAAACAAGAATAAGAGGAATGTCTCAAATCACAAACCTGTGAATCTAAAGTCGGACTTAAATTTTATTGACTTTTCCATTGAGAACAGTCTGACCACAGAATTCGTGTTCGCAGACAATAATCCGACAGACTTTTGGCGGAAAACAATCGGAATAGTTATGATACCATTTATGCTGAGCGGAGCCCCGGTTTTGAGCTCTTTTGTCTCCATAAAGAATGAAGAAAACAATGAAATTAACTCAACCCTTAAATGGTTGAAAACAATATTTTTAAATTATAAATATTTAGCCCTAAATATTGTCCTCTCATTCATCACAATATTATTCAATGGTTTTATTCTGTATATAATCGGCGATTCTCTCATAAAACTACTAATTTTGGGTAAAATTCCGGAATATTTTCTTACAGTTTTGAATCATATATTGGAAGCGATACCTCTGTTGTTAGCGGTCGACCTTTTTTGGATCCACGGCTACCAAATCCGCGATACAATCAAACACTTCAATACGATTTCATTTAATGATAATAACTTTAATCGAATGCCGACAATAATTAGAGTTATTTTCATTTATTTCACTTTTATTGCATTGCATGCAATCAATTATTTAATATACCGCTGGCGACTCCATTTGGGATATACCAAGGATTCAATGCTAGAATACTTTCTACACTTTCCAATAAGAGTTTTGAGTACTGTTTTGATTCCAGTTTACATTACCTTCTGTTTTGTAAGTGATTTAGTAGTATTTCT
Source organism: Galumna obvia (assembly GCA_034695785.1). Lineage (NCBI taxonomy): Eukaryota > Metazoa > Arthropoda > Arachnida > Sarcoptiformes > Galumnidae > Galumna > Galumna obvia. Next base: position 13,017 of record JAQFZM010001518.1, on the reverse strand, counting down.
CCTTGTTAATAATACTTTAATTGCTAGTAAAAGCTCTTATATTATGCCTATCAATAACAAGAGGTAATTAAGGACTAATTTATGCCTTTTTTCTTTGAAGGCAATACATAACGAATGTCAAAGAATGAACTCTTTTACTAAACATTTGATTAGAAATGATATGAAACCGAAGACAAGATATTTGAAAGAAATTAAATTTATGTTTAAAAGGAATACTAAACTAATCGATCGAACCAATAAAGTGGTCGATATAGTGATGAGTACTTTCTTCGCAGTCATCGTCTTTTCAATGTTAACGGACCTGATTTACATATTTGTTAGTCTGGGCTCATATGTGGCCGACGAGTCTATCGTCAAACTATTTCCGACACTAAAGAAAACACTTCCGGAAACAAATGATATAATAAGATTCATATCTGTGAACATATTGATGATCTTGCTCAAATTGTCTCTGATTACAACTACAAGCAATACAATGATTGCAGTAAATCACGAGATAATAACAGCGCCCATCCATTTGACTGATTGGTTCACTCAATTGGATGACTCAATAGAACCTGATTTGTATCGTTCCGTAAGTTTTTTGTGGAAATAATTTTCAATTTGAATGCAAATCATTTGACTTTTATTTCAATTCAGTTTCGACTCCTTAAGTATTATATGACATATCGATTGGCAAATACCGATCGGCCCTCACTTATGAGAATTAGTGTACTCTCGAAATTGCCTCTACTCAATATCAACTTCCAAGGACAATATAGAACTCTTACAAAAATATAAAACAACCTTGTTTGCTATTTTAACAAAATTGATTTTAAAAAATCCTTTTTTAAAAGAAGTGATAAATCCAGTGCTCAAATATTACTAATAGAAACTATTTGCAACTAGATCAACCAATAAATGAAGACCACTGACAAGATAAACTTATTTTCAAAAAATAAATCCGATATTTTCTATAAATAAACAAGGAGTAAATGGTTAACATGGTCATTCAAGTTAACAAACCGATATAAATGTCAATCATGTTTGACGACATTGAAAACATTCTGCATTAAATATTCCCTTGTTGATATAGCAACTACCTACATAGACTGCATAATTTTAAATAACTTCACATGTTAATTTGTTCCTTGTTAAAAAAAGAAGCAAGATCAATTTATTATTAGAATAAAAATTAAGAATTTTCTCTTAAAACATAACTTTTTGTGATTAAACTTTTAAATTGAAGACATAATTGAATTAAAAGAGGGAATATTAAATGAATCTAGTTAAAATAAATGATAAATTGTCAGATGAAATAATACACTAATGATAGTGTCCTCAAACAAAGGATATATAAAGTGATATAAAGTGAAAGGTTTTTATTGCAGTGAAAATGAGTTCAAACGACAGAATAAGAATTTCTTAACAAATGTCTCATAAAAACTATTTAAGGGCTTATGATATGAGATATTGTGAGGACTTATTGTGTCCATCATTTTCAGTGCGACATTACAGGAGTCTATACTCTCCTATCGTTAGAATTAATTTTTATTACAAAATATATTAAGTTTATGTCTATATATCGGAGTTGAGAGCAATGAAATTCTTAACAATTTTCCTCTTTTAGTGGATTCACAACTGACTCAATGATTGAGTTATAAAAATTGATTCGCGAAACAGATTTCTAATTGAGATTCAGATCGACATTCACTTTGTCTACAATTAAATTGGACTCAAAATTATACCAAAAGGTTTACTAAAAAACAAAGTTTTAAAGACATAAAAATAATATAAAAGTCATATAAAAGTCTAATTGAATTTCACTTAAGAATTACTCGAAGTCTTATATAAGTTATAATTCAATAAAAAAAAACATAATTGAAAAATGAAGAGAATATTCTGCAAATTCATCATTTTTGTTGCAAGCACACAATTCTCTTATGATTATAAGTTATGTGGAAAATAAAATTATAAAATATTGAATTTCTAATAAAGAATATGAAGAAAATGTTAGGAAGAGATGGAAGTGTTGGAAGAGTTCGACAAAAGTATTATATTTCTAACAAATTCTTATGAGTTTTAGGAATATTTGAGACTTTATTTTCTATAAATAAACAGAAAATCAAATCGATTGGCAGAAGAGATAATAATAGAGACCATTACAGCCATATATTGATCCTATAAATCGAAAAACCTATTCTGTGCTATTTTTCACTATATTTTCCGGTTTCATATAGAGTTTTATCGTCAAAACAGATGAAAATAAATATAGTTTTTATGTTTTTCAGTCATCAAATAAGCACTCAATCCTTAGATTTGAACAAAAATATGTAAATCGTAATGATTTCCAACATAAACGAGTCTTCACATCCTTTTTACTTAAATAACAGTATTTTATATAAATTCAACATTTTTTGAGTTCAGTCGAGCATTTATTTAAAAATTTTTAATATTATGACCGATATATCAGATATGAATTTATAAGAATGACTTCAAAACGTTGTCTCAAATAATATATAATCTGAAGAGTCATTAGTTGTTTAGATTCTAACAAAAGTCACCAAAAAATACTCTTTTGATTTATAAGTGTTTTTGGAGATCAAACAATCATTAAATGTTTTGATGAGTTTCGCACTAAAATCAGGGAATATCAGATGGATTTCTAAGGGAATAAATATAAGGTCACTTTACATTGGTGGATTATTGTACTCCCAAGTGCAATATAATATTTTACCAAGTACAAGAATCGTTTGACATTTTAAATAAGTGTTTTTATGTCTTAAAAATAAAACATATCTGAGAAACCTTTAAGGCTTTTTAAGTGATTTCCAACTCAAATAAAATTTGTTTTTCATTATTTTTAATAAAAATTATACAATAATTGAATAATAGATAAAATACTAAAAACGCTTGAAATGGCATTTTTGTGATTTTAACTCTATTTTGAAAACCACTAAAAATATTTTCCTTCAGGTATTGCCTTAAGTTCTTGTATTATTAAAAAAATGTTCCTAGTTATTTATAAAGTTAACTTTATACTACTAATAATACAAAACTTGATGAGTTTTTTTTTGAATAATAAAGAAATGAAAATTAACTCAAATTATTAAAAAAAATATTTTATTCATTTTATCATTTCTTTCATTCATTAGATTTTTTTGTAATGAAAGGTATGATAGAAATCTATTCAATAGAATAAGTAATATATGTTTTCAAAATTCAGTTTCATATCTTTTTTCATCATTTTAAAAATAAAAATTATATATAATATTGCTGTCTTACTCAATTTCTTTTTTGCATGATAATTTCTTAAAATAAAATTTACCTTTTATGAAACAAAAACTTTTACATTTTTTTGTAAATCAGTCCTAAAAAGAGATATAATTTTAATTTTTTCAAAAAGTAATTAATTAAATAAAAATCTTGATAATAAAGTAAATTAATTAAAAAAAAATTAAAAATTAGTTTAACTAAAATTAATTTAAAATTTTACGAAATGGTTATAAAATCAGTGATCATTTTTACTATATGTTAACTATCCTTATAGTTGTAAGAGATATAGTTATTTAATCTATCTAATTCAAATTTATAAATAGAATAATATCTGGACTTTGGAATAATAGCTAAATAAATTAGCATTCACATTTTGCAATATAAGATTAAATTTAGTGATTGCAATTTGTTTGTACCAAACTTTATACTTCAACCAAAAAATCCGATATTTTGATTCAATTGATATTTATGTTTAAAATTTAGTGATTTCTAATATGTTTCAAACCTTGTTTTTGATAAACTAAAGTAGAGTTTGATTTATTACAAATAAACGAAAATAAATTTTAACCAAAAAATATGTTTCCTTAAAATAATATTATATTTCTCTAATAACAGAGTATTAGTAAATTTCATTTGAAAACATTGAATAAACTATAAAATATCGAAAACAAACCTTGATGCATTTGATGACCTTTATTTTCTAGATATCGATTTTTATAATCCAAGAATTGTTATTTAACTAGAAGTCACTCTAGAAGTTTAGAAAAGTAATTGAGCAAGTAAATTTCATTTCATAAACTAATAAAATGCTAAACATTTTCTAAATTTTTATTGAATTATTGAAGTAATTTTATTTATCATTTTGTTGAGTAAAATTTACTTTAAAGAGACAGTTCTTTTCATCTTGATAAATTAACTTTATAAGTTAAAGTCAATGTTTGTATTTAAAGCCAATGGAAACTACTTTAATGGGAATATTCAATAAAATGAATTTTAAGTAATAACTTGTTTTTTGAACTGAAATTAATTGAAATATTTTTATTTGAATGGTTTTAATGATTTATTCAAATAAATTAAATATCATTTATTGTGAAAGAGGTGTTTAGTGGGTGTCTTAAGAAAGTCAAACATATAATTATAAAATCGTAGAATAATATTAAACACAACTATTCGTTATTTACATCAGAAATTCTGTCATTTTTGCTATTTATTTTGAATCAGGACAAATTTATAATAAATTATGTCAACAGAACCAACTGTGTCTACAGATCCCAAGGTGACCACGTAGTATATATGCCAAAGTGCTAACACAGGTTAATATGCTAACTGAATAAGAACCAAGGGCAAATTACACAAAACCAAAAATGCCCACTTTATTGAACGGTTAAATACTATTAATTTCATTGATTTAATTTAAATTATTCTTTTATCTATTGTACCCTTGGCTAAGACCTCAAGTTCACCCCTTAATCTTCTCGATTCTAACCATTTGGCCATCTCTGGTATTCGTGACTATTTTATATTATTATTTGATCAAAAGCATAGTTTTAGTCATTGTTTTCACGTTAGAACGACCATGGATGTATTTACTGATAGATTTCTATTAAAAACGAAGGATTAGCCCAGAATTGATTGATTGAAATTATTTTTAATGCGATCAACAAATTTCTGGTATAAACGTTATTTTAAAAGATTGAGTCCGGATCTAATCAATATTTGAAAGGAGAGGGAGTGTTGTTCTGTTGCACAAAAACCTCATCCAATTGTTAATCGTATTTAAAAACTGATGAATACTTTGTGCCGATTGAGTCGTAAATTGAAAATCTTTGAAACCCATTGAAAGGTTATTTACGTATTTTTCAGTTAAAGAATTATAGCTTTCATTTGAGAGAAGAATAGTTTTGAAATGAATACAGAGTTTTAATTCTAAAGAATTTTTTGACTCAACTTTTCTAAAGATTTAATGGATTGGTTTGAAAGCTCTGATATCAAACTCTAAAACTAATTCAATGTTTGAGACGACAGACGGATATAAATAATAAATTATGAAAAACCATTAGAGAAATGATTTAAAGTATGATTTGAATCATTGGTTCACTTCATTGGTTTTGTGGTCTTCACTATTCATTAATTAATTATTGATTAATATTACAAACAATTCATTTGTTAAATATATTAAACGAATAAATTATTCTTTAGTCACGAAAACATTCAATTTAGACATAATATTGCACTTATATTCAAAATATTCACCAAGGGAATAATATTGTAATTTTTCTCAGCTCTAAAAAGCACTATTGCATTAAAATGATCTTGTTAAAATAAATTTATGAAAGAAATTAAATAAAATTCTTTTGTGAAAATCGTTTTTTGAGAATAGATTTCAATAAATTAGAAGACAATTAAACAAAACAAAAGAGATTTAGCCATAAAAGTGTCACTAAAATGTTAAAACAAATAGTGTTTCTACTCGTCATTACTAATAAAAACCCATTGCTTTTCGAGACTGGATTTAACAAATATAGAGAACCTCTTTTCAGCTAAACTTTAGTAAAAATAGAGGCAATCGATGTGTGAAAACAACATCTTTTGTGAAGTTTTTCTAAGAGAAGATAGGATTCGATCACAAGAAAAAACTCAAACAGAAATCCAATGATAGCAGACATTAATATCTAAGCATTAGTTTAAAACTCTTGAATCCGACCGAAATGATACTGATTTTACCCAATAATACCAACGTTTCAAAAACTCTTTGCCCGTAAGTGAGAAGTGCTTAAAGTAAAGAAAAGATGGAAAAGTAAAGAGACTTCACACTAATGAGGAATTTCTTGCTTTTTATATTCCCTCCCATTCACCACAAGTCACACATAAGTTAAGAAAAATTACTTTCTTTAACGCTTTCTATTCATTAAATTATTTTTTATCAAAATTTGTAGTAATTGTGGGAAACATAAAGAAAATAAATAATAAATGAGTTATTGATTTCTAACTCTTTGTTTGACTTCACTTTTTTTTGTATCAGTTTTTAATGTTTTTAATGCTATAATAAAATAAACTGTAAAATAGCACTCATTTTATGTGTAAATATGCGAGACTTAAATGAATTCACAATAATTTACAATAAGAGTTATTAATATTTTTAAAAATACAAAACAATTTAAATTATAATAATAACAAGAATTGTACTGTATTTGTAGCATTTGTACTTGCTCAATTTGTTCCCTTATGAATTAAATTTGCATATTTATCACGAATAATGAAAATTAGCCGCAATTAGAATAATTTAAGTCAAAACAAATAAAATCATAACCGAAATGAATATCCTTTTGATTAAGTGATGAAAAATGGATTCTTTTCATAGAAATTGGATTTTCGTCAAAAAGGAACCAAAAATAGGAAATATATCAACAAATGAAAGGAAATAAGGTTTGCATTAAACTGAGTAAAGACAGAATTAATACAAATCTTCTTATGTGGACAACAATGAGATAAGTAAACCCTCCAAAATACCAGTTGTTATTTAATATTGAAGAACCCGTTGAGCGATAGTCCAACAGACAGAGCACAGGCCGATGTCAATATCAATTCACTTCTGGTGCGCAACTCTGCAACTCATTCACAGAATCGCTTCACTCCAACAGAATATATATTCTGAGTTTAGATGCCATCAAATTCAAGACCGAAACGCAATTCATTGCTTATCCAAAAGTTAGAGGAAAGTCTAGAAAAAGTCATGTCTTTCTCACATATCGTAAAGTGTTTTGTTAACATAAAACTTGAATTCAACTCAATTGTCGCCCAATTTTATTGTGTAACCAATCGATTGAAGCAATAATTTGTAAAATCATTTTATGGATGTTATAAAGTGTTGGAACTCAGGTTTAAAAACCAATCCCTTTCCCACATAAAAAGTTTCCATTTTATAGATTGTATTGAGTATTGACTCAGAAATATATCTTCAAATTCCATTTCAAACCAATAGTTGTAATAAAGTTTTAAATCTCAACAATAAATAATCGCTTTTTTAAAAAAAAGTGAAATAAACTTACCTTACTCTAAGTTGTAACGATAACATTTGATAATTAATAGTTGATTGATGAATCTCCTTTGTTGATCAATCATGGTAAGTTGATAAGCCAGGCAAATACTCCTATTAAATGATTAATTAACTGAAATCTGACTTTTATCCGCTCAAAGTATGGTTTCATTCACTGTTGTCTCGAAGATCTTGTGCTCAAACTCTTTGGAGACGAGACGTGGAAAGAAATCCTGTAAGTCGTGCTGTCCTTCGATTGTCACTAAAATTATATACAATTTATCATAAATTGAATTTCCGAATAACTTTAATCAATTGACAATCAATTTATTTATATTCTGAGTGTTTGGAAGTCCAACAAAAAGTTAGAAAATAATGTCATTGAGTCGACGTTTTTATATAAATTGAAAACTCGTCTAAAATATCAAATCATTATTCAGTGAAATAAAAATGAGTTTTTATTTATGTTCTCAAATATTTTTCACTCAAAAACTTGAGATAAAAAATGATTTTTGAATTGAATTATATTTGTATTAATGAAAAATATATTATTAATATTTCATAAGAATTTTCTTTTACCAAAAAATACGAGACTTTATTGGAATTACAAAAAAATACAATAATTTTTTCTTCAAAACCATCGGTGGTATCAAATCACACGACATATTATACCCTAAAATAGGAGTTATCTAATAGATATCCATAAAATTGGATCAAAAAGTGCCTAGACCATATTTTAAACAAGATTAAATTGTCAAAATTTGATTAAAAAAGATTAAATCAAGTATGGGATCACCTGAGCTCACACTTAGACTTTAATAGATATGATAATGAATTTTCTGTGTCCTCTCGTCTTTTCCTAACCAAAGATCGGCCGTAAATAATGGATTTGAAAATAGAAATCTCATCAGAATTTCTGCTGAAATTCCGACGAATTTTAAATCTAATTTTAAAGAAACACATTTAGAATATAAAACCAATAAAATCTCTAAAATATTGATTTTACTTATATTTTCTTAAAATATTTGCAAATTATTATTCAAATTCGGATTATATTTCATGACTTCCTATAATTGAATAATTTATTTCATTAAATTGAAAAAATAAAAGAAATTATTGTATTTCTTATGTAAAAAGTGTGCAAAAAATGTGTAAAAATACAATTCTCTGACACTTAGTTATGACAGCCGTCACACAAATGGGAAAATGAATTTCACTCTTTAAGCAAAGGATGGAATAAAAGGGCGAAGAAAAGCATAAGACCCGAATCAAATGCTCAGCAAAGAAATGAGAATTTGGTTTACTTTTGCTCTACTCTTGAGTCTGTCTTTTAGTGATGACTCTGATTGCGATGAAATCCTCAGTTGTTTTGTTTATTGTGGGCTATAATTGAATGAAAAGCATAATAGATAGACACCAGAAAAAAGGTCATATATAAGAGTTCACATAAATCTCAAATACATTTCTAAGGATTTATTCTTCAGAAGAGATTCTTTACTTCCATTTTCTCTCTTATATCCGGAAACTGTAATTAAGATATCAAACAAAGAATTATGATTTCAAATAATAAAGAATTCCCTTAAGAATATTCTTATGGGAAATATATGTCTAAAAAAGAGGGATAAACTATTTTTGGGCTAATATTTTCCCTGCAATCAATTATTTCAAATATATAGTGAAGAATCTTTTTTTAATCAAATGATTAATTGAAGAGCAAATAATATATAACCAAGTATAAATTAAAATTTTTTCCGCAATAAATTATTGCTCCAAAAATATATACGGAATCAAAGATTTGCGAAATTGGAGACAAAAATAGTGGTTAATGTCAAAGAATTACACGACTTCTTACTTTTGGACAAATTCTGTATAATATTTCTTCCAACAAATGTTAACCAAAAAGTCTAAATACACACAAAAAATACCAAAACTAGAATAAATTTATGATAATCTGAAAAAATATAAAGAGTAAACTAAACATTGGTCTGACAACAAAGGAATGACCAAGATACTTATAAAACGGCCCAAAATCAAAATAAAGAAAAACAACTGTTTGTTACGTTAGAGACAAATAAGTAAATATAAACAATAAATCATTTTTTAGATTAAATGTTGAAAATTAATACTTACACATGAATATATTACCTTGGCTATTTGAGTCTATTTTGCAAACATTATTCAGGATATAATTTGATATATAAGAGAAGAAATACTGATTTCGTTAAATAGTTAAGAAGTTTGCATATCCTTTGGTAAACATTAAAGGATTCATACAATTGAAAGAGAATTGATTTTATATGAAAGAAATGCCATAAAAATAATCATTAAATACCAAAAAATAGGGAAAAGGCGTCTGAACTCTTGACCAAAAAAATCGTTTGATTTATTTTAAACAGTTTTTTGATGTAAATTGAAAATTCATGTCAATTCTCTCAAAGAATATCCCAAAAGAATAAGTTTTTAGATTTAGATTAATGTCTTCTCAGAGGAAAAAGAAATGCATTTAAAGATTAATATATTTTTGATTAATTTTTCATTTGTTTACAAGTTTTGAATAAATTCCATAAATCACCTGGGATATGATTATGTGTGAATATAATGTAAGTTATTTGAATTCTGGTAATATTTAAATATTTGGTATAACCTTGCAAGCATTGCAAAAAAAGCAAAGAAACCTTTGAAATCCCATTCAAAATAAATTACATTTTTATTCCAAACTATTCGACCAAAAGTTTCATCAAATCCTAAATTACTAAAAGTATTGCAATAACTGAACGTTAAATATATTTTAAAATTTAAAAAATGAGAATTCATTGAAAAATACATAAAACTTATAAAGAAATAAATGTTTTTATTCGTCAATTTTTTTAAGAAAATTTTTCGCGACTCTATTAGAGTAAGACTTTTATTTATCACTCGTTGGCACCAAAAGAAATAAATGACTCAACAATTGAGTCTCTGATTATCAAAATAAAAGCACACAATCCTATGAATTATTGATTGTGTTTCAAATAAACTCTCTCTCTCTCTCTCTCTCTCTCTCTCTCTCTCTCTCTCTCTCTCTCTCTCTCTCTCCCTCCCTCCTCTCTTAGAGTAAACTTATAAAAACTAAATAATTCTGGGATTTAATTGAAATTCCTGTCAGACATAAGGATTATTTGGTTGTTTTCACACTTTTAGCTCTTCCAATGCAAAGACCATTACATGACCAAACTTAGTTTAATATGAGCAAGATATTGACCATTTTATAATATTCAGTGAAACATATGATTCTGGAGTACGGAATGAAGAGATAGTAAATAATAAATGTTCCTAGAACAATATATTATAACAAATGGATTTTTAAAAATAAATTATTAAAAGAAAATCTTTAAAATGTTAATACCTAGATAGTTTTTTTATATCCTATTGTAATGGATATTCTCTTTATGCATAAATAATTTATATTAACATTAATCTCATAACAAAAATTGAGGCAAAACTTTAATTATAAATATATATAAAATTTATGTTCGAATAAGAGTCACATCAGATGTTTAAATATATCTAAGATTGTAATCCATTTGTGATGTGTTTTAGAGCTCAACATTTTCTCCAATGAATGGAATTTGCATTTGAATACAAATTAAGTCAAATAACTTTCAAATAAAAGATTTTTAGTAAAAGTTAGAGATTCTGTTTAAAAATAGTGGTAACAAAAGGGTCACAAAATTAAGTATTTGTTTGCAGTTCTTGTGTTAACACAAATAAACTGCCATTTCTTTATCGTTTGTTCTCTTTTATTATCTATTAAATTATGACTCGTTTTGTCTTCTACTTTGTCTTTTGGTCACAACCGAAGCATTCATTGCCAGAGAGAGAGAGAGAGAGAGAGAGAGAGAGAGAGAGAGAACAAAGGGATGGACATTAGCCCAAAAGAATTATCTTAAATGAATCGGTGGACCGAATGGTTGAGAAGGAAATTTAGTATATTTTTTGCCTTAACTCAAGTGACAAATATTGATTGCAATGTTATGCCTTCTCAACAACAATACAGACTTTAATTGAAAACCTTATTTTCAATCATAAATAGGTTTCACTTTTGAAGCTCTTCTATCGTTCTCTTTGACCAATAAATTACTTATAATACGACCGCCAAATAAACTCCAAATATTTCAATTGAGGCACTCGTTTGGCAACAAAGGAATGCATATTAGTGTCTTAAACATATTTTCAGAGTAGCTAGCACATAATAAGAGAATTCATTCTTTATTTATTAAAAGAGAATATATTTTAGTGAATAAAATTTAATAAAGTTTTTGAAAAAAATGAGTGAAAGTAATAATCGATTAAATATTGATTTGTTTTTCGAGTCTCAGGTTTTTATGAATGAATGCAATTTCAGTCCGTCTTCTTTACGTCAATTCACATTATATTCGAAACATTAGAGCAGACGACTCAGCACAATAGCACAGCATAATATTCGGTATTCTTTTGGGAATAGTTTATTAGGTATATATTGGAACTCTTGTCTAAGCGGTCAAATGTTACTAATAATCAGAGCTTTAATATATGCCATAACATAATGTAGTATCACGTAATGACCAAGATCCATCATCTAAGTTCTAAACAATTCTGAAAGTGAGTAGTACCATTAAGTGAGCAAACCAATACCACTACTGTTTAGATACATGTATGTTTCATTATGTCTTTCATAAATATTAGTGAGACTCCAATTACTACAACTAATCTCGATAACAATTCTTAGGTATGCGCTGACAATATCGCAGACAAATCTGAGCTTTAAATATATAGTATCCGACAGAAAAGGAAAGGGAAAGGACTGTCAAACACATTATTAAGCGCTCAATAATGTGCTAATAATAATAAAAATACTTAATGAGCGCCGATATATATATGGCTATCATTTTCATCATCTCTTAAACGGTTATTTCTTACACTTATATATTACTGAAGATATCACAAAAGAATTCACTAAAAATAGCTTCAAAACAGTTGAGCTCTGAAAATGCCTTTTATTCAGTGCAATGTTTGTGAGCCATCGATTTGTACTAATTTAGTGGAAACGAGTAAAACAGTTCTTAATTTAATTAATGAATTCGGAATCGAATTGTTTCGAAAAAAGAGTTTTAAGACAAATCATTGGATTAGTTTTGATTTCAAAGCAATTAATGTTTAAAACCATTTGAATGAATGTTAAAAATCATTGAAAAATTTAAGGCATTCTTATTGATTATCCGGGGATTTGAGTGACATACTATTCTGAGTGCAATTCTGTGCTATTCTGTGCAGTTGACTACAAATTAATTCATGTATTATAAAATAAAATTGAGTAAAAATATTTAGTTCGAGAGATGAGTGTTAAGAGTGTTAGGAGTTTAGGTGTTGTGAAAGGTTTTATATCACATCAAAAACATATGAACTGAAAATTCATTCTTAAGGCCTATTATTTTGAAATATTTTCTCCCGATATAAGCATTTTGTGCGGATTTCAGGTTTTAGTTGAGTTCACACATCATTGAAAACTCAAACTATTTTGAAAACGAGAGTCAAAAAACTGTTCACTAGATTCGAGATTAGCTCCGGAAGACACACAAAAGTAGTACCCCTGGGATATGACCCCAGTTTTGAAAATGATTGTTGTGAAAATTTCAAAAAATTTTGAAAATTTTTTTCATTGTTGTGACAATGAAATGTCAATCATACGTTTGTCATGTGACAGTCAC
>JAQFZM010001517.1:0-17912 GCA_034695785.1 Galumna obvia | reverse complement strand
ATAAATTAGGGGTAGAGTTAAGGCAACGAAACCAACAGTGGCTAAAGCGTAGAGGTTTATGAAAAAGTGTAACACAATTAGACTCCAAAATAAAATACTAATTAATAGGAAACCGGATTCCGGGTCAAAATAGGCGGCCACTGTTGCCCCGTTGAACACTAGTGTTGTCGATATGACGAGTGGCCAAAACGCCAGTTTTATTGCGTACTTCGACATTAGGTTATATCTTACGGCCAGTCGTCGAGTATTCAATAGACTTAACTGAAGAATACGTTTGTTTTTATAGTTATTAAGAAATGTGAGTAAAGTAAATGTTTTGGCTATTTCTTGCCATTGAAGCACCATGGTAATTGATAGAACAATTGAGTGACTTCATTCTAAAAGGACCGCTTCAAGAGTGTATGCGTTATCAGTAATGGAAACAAAACACACACATGTTTTCCATTTTTTAGTTTAGCGCCACCTTTGGTACCTTTAATGGTAACGCATGAACTCTTTAAGGGGTTCTTTTAGAATGAAGTCACTCAATTGCTGAGGCAATGCTAACTAGTATAGATATCAATTAATGATTACCAAGTAAATAGTTTGCTTTTGAAAGTAAAATATTGTTTTAATGCCTTCCCATTAGACCTGATATCAAGAATCGAATGATTGTCATTGAGATCACAATTTTATTGGCTGTAACTTGAATGATCCTGTTCATTTTTAATTCACCTGAATCATATTTATCCAGATCTTCAGATATAATTATCCGATGATAATAAGCAAAGGCTACCATTCGGTCGATGGCTATACTTCTGTCACTATTTGAGAGAATAAAGAGTTTATGTTTTAGTTTAACGTTTTGTGAAACGGTTTTAAAACGATTCTTTGGTTTTGGAGTTATTTTTTTAGCCATTTTTTAAAAGTTTAAACTTAAGATGAATGCCAAGAATAAATATTTGGAGATTTGTTCTAGAAAATTAAATATAATTAATATTATATTCAAGTTATTTGATTTTATTGTTATATATTATTTCATTAATCACGGAAAATAAATTTTTAATGTAAAATTACTTATAATTTAAAAATTTATTAAAATTTTAATGATATATTTCTTAATAATAAAATTACTATTAATCAAGAATCAATTAAGAATTTATTAATTTTATTCAAACAATTTTCACATACATTTTGAATTTAAATTTTATTTAATTCTGAAGTTTTTAAAAAACATTTTATAGAAAGCGAACCTTTTTATAGGTTAAATGTGATGAGACATCTCTCTGCCTACTGTTACTCTGGTCAAGTTAACAGTTGGCGAACGTTTTAGCATTTTTTTTATAACACTCCAAACGAATATTATAAAAAATATTCCCAAGAGTAACGAAAGGGATCCAATGATCAATCCGGAAAATTCATAAGAGTCGTCATCACTGTTTAGGACATCATAATTACTAACAGTGACCGGATTGTAGACATAGTTTTCATCCTTAAAAAGATATTTTTTAAAAATATAGTAATAACTAATAATTTAATACCACATTCAATATTGTGTTAGACTTTTCTTTTTTATCTCCAACATTTATGACTGAACCCATTTCGAAATATAAAAAGATTTTTAAAATCACTGAATATTAAACTCTTTCACTGAAATCCAGGCAAAGAATGAATTGTAATAACGATTACAATGATTTAAATAGATATTTGATATATTATATATCTTTGAATAATCTATTTGATAGCTTTATAGCTATTTAAGGAATGTATTATAAAATTGATTTATTTGTTTATTTTAATTAGATTCAATAACTCATATCAAAAATTTAATCCTTAGTAAAAATATTATATACATTTATATTTAATGAAATGCGCAAATTTATTTTAATGTTTAAATGATTTTGTTACTAATGATAAGTAGGATTAGTCATCTCATAAGGAATGTTACATAAAATTTTGTTTTTTTATGTTTTATGTATTATTTTATAAAGAATTTTGAATCAAAATTTAAATATATTTAATATCAAATAAATATAATTAACTTTATTATAGTTAATATTCTATAAAATAGGCATTTTCTGATGTATATGAGTATAAATATTTATGTTTTAACGCATTTTATGAAAAAATATACATAAACCTATGAATCTTTGACAAAATTTGCATTTTTCACCATTTTCTAAAAAAATTTAAACAAATTTTTCACTTAAAACTGTAATTTTGACGTTTTCACGAGTTTTTATTAAGTTTTAAGTCATTTATCATAAATATTACAGCATTTTACTTATTTTTCTCTTATGGGAAAAACATCAGAGAAGTTTAATAATTTTTTGTAATTTTTTTTATAAACGCTTTAATAAAAAGACAAAAAACAAAGTTTATTATAATGTCATATTTTATTTGATTAATCCATTAGAAAAAAATACAATTATAATTATTAAATCTATTAGAGGTAAAAACAATAGATTATATTTCAAATTATATTTAGTGAAATAATACTTATTTGTTTGAGTTTATTATTTCCTCAAACTGACTAATTTTGTTTTGCACACTGTTTTGAGATTTATTACAAGACTTTTTCTTTGATGAGAAAGAATTGAATGACTTTTTCTCTTTCTTTTTAGGTAAGGTTACAGACAACTGATCTGCAATCATTTGAGGCCTATTCTCATTGAGCTCAATATTTGAGTCAATGGCAACTCTGCTCAGATTAATAGATTGCACGCGAAGAATCCGTTTTAAGACTTTATAAACGAAGACTATAAATATAATCGCCAAAACCAACGCATAAAATCCAATAGTCAAACCTCCGAAGTTGATCTTATCGTCATCTGTTTCTTTGATGTTATGAGTTGCGTTCAGGACTGGATTATAAACATAGGATTTATCCTATAAAAAGAAACTTTTTATTAAAATTCTTTATAAATTATTGTAAAAACCTCATTATTATAGATATATTTCTCAACAATTTTATCCCCCCAATTGAAGATATTCATGTTTAAGAATATTTGTTATAGAATTCTATAATTTACTCAATTTTTAAACAAAAAGTATTCTCTTAAACACTAATACAAAATGAACTTAAATAATACTTTTCACTAATATTTATAATATTTTATATAATATAAATATTCAAATATTTTATTTCACAATGAGAACTACACTCATGTATTTGGTATGTATAAATGTAATTTTACTTTCATTTTAAAACTATGTGTTTAGGGAAATGTATTATACATTTCTAATGCAGTGTTTATTTTTATATTTTGAAATCAATTAAAGTTTTATTTTACAATTGAATTTGTATAATTTATATTAATATTTAAATAAACTTGTTCATAATATTTTAAGAATATATAAATATTAACATCAAATAAAGTGAATAATATTGAGGTTAAAGCACTACATTTACATAAGTTATAAAAGTAATTGAAGTTTTAGCTTTTTACGAAATGTAAAAATAAATGTAACATGATTCTTTAATTTTGTTTCAATAAGTCATCAATTAATAAAAGTAAAAGAATTAGTCATTTATAAAGAATGTTATTTATTATTTTTGTTTTATTTATTTATTATTTATTATATTAAAAAGAATATTGAATCATAATTTAGATAAAATATATATAATAACAAATTACTATAATCAACTTGATTATAGTTATTTTTTTTATTTGAATATTTTTTTAAGAATTATATATAAAATAATTAACTTATTGTTTTAAAATATTTAATTTTATTCCTTTAAAGTGTAAAATTTTTATTAAATATTACATTTTAATATTAAAATTAGCATAAAATTAAAATTTTTGTATATTAGCATTTTTTGAAATATCTTGTTTATTATTATAAATTACAAAAACAATAAATGTTAAAATAAGTTTAATAAGTAAAGAATAATATATACAATTTTTATTGAAATAATTATTTCTTATAAAATGTCCATAAAAAGCTTTCTCTTTCTCTTACACTAAAATATTTATTTCTATTTATTTGCAAATAAAGAAAAGTCATTCTTTTATAAAACAAATAATTTTATTTTTAAAAATTATTTACACTATAAATAATTTTATAAAATTATACGATTATATAATCAAAATAACCTTGTTTTTTGATAATAAATTAATTTATTATTTATAAATAATACTGTTTAAACCAGAAAAAAACTAATATAAAAATAACTATTTTTTAAATGAAAATAATTTGCTAATAAAAGCATTTAGAATATTTTGGCAAGTTAAATTTTTTATAGTTTATGTTAAGATATATAAATATTTTTTTAATATAATATTTCTTTTTAAATATAAGTTAAATACTTATTCTCATTAAAATAGATAAATATTATTTTGTGTAATTATTACATTAAATGACTTTATATGTTTTTAAAATTATTTATCAATGGAATAAAATTTATTTTTACAGTTTTTGAATTATTTGTAAAAATTAATAAACGGTAGAGAATGAAATTTTGAGTAAAGGTAATAAAAAGTATATACAACTTAAAAGTTTAATCAACAGATTAATAAACTACTCCGGAGAGCTTTAACATCATGAGGTATAGCGGGCCCGTCAAAAAAAGAATAAGTTGAAAAACCAAAGAGTTATCAACAGTACGTAAGGTAATAAATCGGGAATTCTACTGTAATACAATCGAAAGCCTTTAATTCCAATCAAAATGTTCTGGATTATTTCAGTATTGATGAAACAAACTTAACAACAAATGAAGACAACGCCTACTCATTTCTTAAACGTTTTAATAGAATATTCATTTTAAGCACTTCCATTAAATCACTAAAGAAATATGGCTTTCATTTTAACCAAGAGCCTAATAATTGATTAGGGATTGCATTAATTTAAAATGAATTTATAAATAGTGAGAATTGTTTACCGGAGGTCTTCTTAATACAAATCAATCCATAAATCTATATATAAAGAATATAAACGATATTTTATGAACACATTTGTATGAACACATATTTATGCATTTCCTTAATTTGATTCTTAGCCATAAGAGTTGGAAAAATAAAATTATTTTAAATAAACTTAAATTTGATTGTAATAAAATATTCATTTACAGGGAAACACATTTGAATATAAGATGAAAAACAAATGAAATTTGATTTGCAAAAATGAATGTCAACTGAACACAAATTAAAGTCAAATTACTTAAAAACTATACATATAGCTGTATATAATTAGATTAAATATAATTTATTGTTAGTTTACTATTAATTTTCTTCCGAGGTTAATATCCCGAGAACTGGTGACAGAAAACTGGTCAATTAGTAATTTATTCGTTTCGATGAGTAGAACATTTCATAAGCAGTATTACAACATTGAATATTTACCGTTTGGCCGTTACACTCATGAGAGCAAAATTTGTGATTAACATTTGTGTTCTTGTGACATTCATTTGTGCCAATCTAACACTCATTTGTGCAAATCTAATAGACAATTGTGTCTCACTGTATTTACTTTAAATTCTTCAAAACCTCTATGAAATGTTACATGATCATCAATAAAAGTATGATTCATATAAAATAATTTATCAAGATTTTTATCCAAGGTCTTATTATAATTGATTTTATGGTTGAATTCCGACCAAACAAATGAATTATTTGATATTAATATTGTTTTATGGTTTTAAATAATTCCTTCAAACTATTAATTGTTTCATAATTTTGATGAATAAAATAAGTGAATATTTGATTCGAATAACAAGAAGACAATATAATTGAAATAAATGACCACAATGCTATTTATATTATCTTGTTTGAATTATCTTTTGCTTGTCCTAATAAATGACTAAATATTTCAAAGATTACTTTTATCAAGTTCAAACGTTAACCTTGATAAAATTGTAAATATTTCTAAAATTATTTAATTTGTTATGTTCTTGCTTAAACCATTTCGCTTCAGCTGTTTTTGACATGGGTTGGTCAATTGGACATTGTTGTAGAGCAAGATCAATTGCTTTAAATAATAATATTTAGAAAATTCAATATAAATAAATCTATATTGTTCTTTTTTATTTCACCTAATAAATTGACCTAATTTTCATAAATAAATAATTTTAATTTAAAATTCCCAATAAAATTTAAAATTGGTTTCTATATTGTAAATATACTGAAAAATTATAAAGGAGAAATTAGTGGTTAAAGATACACAATAATTTTATTTATTTCCAATAAATGTTACATGATATTGTATAAAATAATTAAAGCTGCTTGGTTAAACTTACACTTTGAAAAGTGATGATAAATACACTTATATTGCTATTACTATTTTCTAGATAATTGCTACCAGGTGCATAGGAAATACATCTTTCAGGGTCAAAATACATAAAGAGATAAATTAATTATAAAGTTTACATGAAAATATTTAGAACTGCATAGTTAAAAATAATATAAGTGTAATATATTCGAGGCAAAATTTTAAAAGCCCTTAAATAAACTAGCTAATTTTTTTAAATTTAATCTATTAATTAATAAATATATACATTTTATTGTTATTTTATGATTTTTTATTAATTGACATCCAAACTAGGTAAAGATCCTTTAATGATTATACAGTTAGGCCTCCATATAACAAGACTTTATATAACAACAACTCGATATAACAAGGTGCACTTAAAGCACCAACCGCTATATGGCAATGCTTAATAAACTCTATTTAACAAGATCTCGATTTAACAAGATAATCTAGCTTGCAACAGCGATCTTGTTAAATCGAGGCCTAACTGTATAAGATATCAATTATATTTTTATGATTAAATTATTAATAAAATAGATTCTTGCAATATATAAATATTTATTCTGACAATGATATTCATTTATTATTAAAAGACTAGATTAAGAAGTTATTTGATTAAATCACGAGATTAAGAAATTGTCATAAGAATAAAATAAATTATATAACTAGATCACCAATAAAAATAATTGATTTGAAATTTAACAATTAAATTGAATAAATACAAGCAAATAAACTATCATAAATGAAATTAATTAGTAAATTAGGAAAATTTTCCAAATATTGATATTCTTGTGGTTTATATCATATTACTTATTCTTTAGTGTGCAAGGCAATATTATTAGAGTTGCTAGATAGATATGATAAAAGAGGTAGAAGATTTTAAACAGTCACTCTTTTAAAATATCAGGCAGAAATAGATTAAAATAGGAAAAGATAATTCAAAAAGAATGTTTAATAATATTTATTCAGTAATAATAAATTTAAATACATAATAATTGGCTTTAATTTAGGATAAAATATTAAATTTACTCACTTTTAAAATATATTCGCCATAGGCTTGACTTTCAAAATCTGAACTACTAAAAACATTTACCAAAACAGTTTAGAATTGGAAAGATTTCAGTGACTTTCAAAGTTAAGTCAAATCAAAATTATGGAAAACGAGACTTTCAATGTCCGTTTGTAATGAATAGCAAAGGAAACATCTAAAAGGTAGAAGGCGTAATTTATTTTCCCTTAAGTCAAGTCTTTTGTCGAACCCTCAGAGACTTAGACATTGTATAAGTAGACTATCAAAGTAAGCCTTTGTTGAACATACTTTTACACTGGAGTTCAAAATTTAAGTTAACATTAATAGTATTTTATATATTAAAAGAAAATAAATTTAAAGTAATACTCATTATTCAGAGATAATATCTTAAATACAATTACATTATTTAATCGTTTTTATAATCCAATCGACAATTTTAGGAACAAACATAGCTAATCCAACTCTATCTTCACGACATTCCTCTTTAGTTCCCGTTCTGTTTCCACCAACAAATTGTGATGAATGAATTCCTATTAAAACAGCTCTGCCATTTAGATATCGCCAAATGGGAGCACCAGAATCACCCTAATATATTTATTAAGATAAGTGATTAGTATTAGAAATACTCACTTTACAAAAAACACCCTTTCCTTCAATAGCAATTTCACCAAGAAAATAGTTCTTGTCGGTAACGTTAGGATAAGCCTTATTAATCATAGAAAAATCATAGGCATAATGACTAAAGTTGTAGATTATTTCCGAAGATATTTTCAATTGGTCCGTGGTTTTAGAATCGTAACCCCAACCACTAATAAAGGCCAATTGATTTTTAGATATAAACATATCATTTGTCGGCAAACACAGTGTATTAATTGTATAATACTCTTCGTTAGGGGATTGGCTAATAATAACAGGTTCCTTAAGTTGAAGAAGTGCTACATCATAGTGAAGACCAACGTTAAGTTCATAATCAGGATAAATTATTGGTTTATCTGAAAGAGTAAAGGCATTTCCAGACTCTCTTTTAGTTCCAAAAAAAACTTCAATTTTTTCTGAAGGACTATTTTTAAATTGTCACTATTATTATTATGAATGCTCATGCTAATTAAATTTACCGCATAAAACAATGTGCAGCGGTCAAAATCCATTGTTTTGCAATTAAACCACCTGTGCAATCGCTAGTTGTCATTTGAAAAATAATTTTTATTAAAAGAAACATTTAAAGAAACAATTTAAAGGAAACATGGTCAATTGTAAAGTATTCCCTTTTATATAAATAACCTTTTGATACCAAAAATTTTGAAACTAAACACTGGACCAAAGTTTCATAAGACCTGGTTCACAAGTAAAAAAGACAAAATGGTAAAATTGGCAAATAATGGAAATATTTAGAAAAAAACTAAAGATATAATTTTGAAAAATATTAAGAAAAGCCATAAAAATGTAGAAAAACGTCAAATTTCAAGCTTTTAAAAAAATGTATATAAATTTATTAAACAATTTTAAGATTGTGATAAATATTAGAAAGTTTTAACCAGGGATGGCGAAAGGTCGAGTCTCTAAATGTGTTTGGTAGGGTAGGGTATTTTGGGAAAAATCCTAAGGAAGAGTGATATGGGGTATTTTTCAAAAACCTCACAAATGTCCATTTTCGCACTATTCAGTTTTTCATTACTATTTTAGGCTATTTAAAGGTTGATAAGTGCTAAAATTTTCAATTCCTTAATACTCCCCTTTCGTTTTCCCTGAAATTTTAACAATTAGCCTTTTATATTCGTTCAATCTTTTATCCAAAAGCTGATGTTATTTAATTTGAATAAAAAATCAAATTTTAATTACTAATATATAAGGACATTGAATATAATTAGGGATAGGAATATTTAAAATGTGCGCTTAATATAATAGCAAGCAATAGGTCAGTAATTTTTTAATATAAGTTTTAATAGAGGTTGGACCATGAAACAACGTATAGTCAAGGTGAAAATATTAGCCTATAAATAATTATTAAAGGGAATAATTTTTATATGAACATGGTAATAGTATTTAAGAATGCAAAAACTACTCCCAAAACTACTCGATTTTCCTATCCTAGAATATAATTAATCTTGGTTTTTAATAAAATGGATATTAATAAATGTATTTAATTATATTTTAAAGAATATTCGATAATTTAAAAATAATAATTAAAATATTATTTATTTTTTATTACTCGATTCTTAAATGGGTGTTATTGACTCTGGTCTCCATGCGAATCAGCACAATCCATGGACACTCTCCATCTATTGGTTGTCTGCCATCAATTATTGGTGCAAAAATATTTTTGTGATATTTAAAGCATTTGTTATTTCTTTCATAATATTTCAAAGATTTTCCACACAAACTATAGTTAGTTATGTGTTGAGTGTAATTCCCAATTTCTATATCCGTTGAATAGTACTCAACTAATCTCAGAATTAATATTTTTAAGAATTGTAGTAAATATTATTACCAGAAATAAACAAAAGGCGATGAAGAAGTGTATGAAATTTTTCGAAATAATTTGATAAAAAAAGGTATATTAAAAATTATATGTAAGAGTTAATGATAGTTATTGCCAGCGTTACAGGTTCAGCCAAATTTTTAGCCAAATTCGTGCGTAAACTATGTCATATGTGCAGGCGCATTAAAACTATTCAAATATAACATAAATGCCATGAGTAAGGAAAGAAGCAATAAAATTTTTGCCAATTTTATCTCATTTTCTAGAGATGGAGTACCTGATTTCTCGGTTCAGGTGGGTAGTTTCGGGAATTTTCGTCTCAAAGTGGGATAATTCGAAATACTCCAATTTAGTCATCTCTGGATATAGTAGTCTGAACATAGTTTATCTAAGTTCAAATACAATTTAGATGAAGTTATTTTCACTGTGTTTTATAATTTATTTATTATATTTGTTTACAATTAAGAAATTAAACATGCTAGTTTTAAGTTTTATTTTATATTGAAAAAAAATTTTCTCGATTATTTAATATATTAATAAATATAAAATTAAGTTCAATTAATTAATATTTTTTACAGAATTTCATATAAAACCAATTTATCGTTGAAATAAAATTCCATTAATTATTAGTTTTATATAAAGAATTTCTTATTTTTATTCATATTCTTAAACCAATAGTCTTTTTACGCTTTTTGAGACAAAGATATAAAAGTTATGACTCCAGCCACGGGCCCAAAATGACCAAGGGCTAACCAATCAGTTGATACCAAAGGGCAGACCAGAACAAAAGAGAGCAGCAAAAGTCTTCAACAAATTACTTAAATATGTGTCACTTTCGCGTACCCAATGACTGAACTTAAGCCAAAGAATACCGACAAAAGAGCTAATCCTTGAAAAGGATATCACATCTTCATTCAAGTTATAAATCTATTTATAAAAACTCTATTAATTCTTAATCTAATTATTTCTATTAAATTCTCAATAATTCTAAACTCAAAGTACTCTTAAAATAGATATCAAAAACTTTTAACTTTGAGGTCAAAATAATAAACCTTAAATTTTTGTATTCATTAAAAATCTAATAGATATACAATTGTTCTTCAGTTAAGTCTTTGCTATGATTCAGTGAAGTTAGCATTTAAGGGAAACCGAAAGTAAAGGTTGTCCTGACTTTACTCGTTTCTATTTAAATGAAAGGTATTCTATTATTAGTTATTAATAAAAAGTTTTCATAATTTGAAATAAGTTTTATATTACTTGAGAAGAATGGTATCAAAAGAAAGATATGCAGAGTTCTAAGTGTTATCCTATTGTGCGCTTTATTAGCCAATAATAAGGGTTTCTCGTTTTGCCCGAAAGAACGAGTGGTAGAGACGCTACGCCCCCCTTCGATCGGGACAGAGCAGACCAATGAGGGTGAGGAGCCCGCACTGGACGCCGGAGCCCGCAACACTCCTTATTTATCAATTCAATATTAAAATATTTTTTATTCGAGATAAAATTGTCTATAATTTATATAAATTTACTTGAATTTAAGAAAACAAATATTTTTAACTCTTATTTTGTTTCATTTGAAAAATATTATGAAATTATTTTTAATTAATAGAAACTAATTTTAGTAAATAATAAAAACAATTTAAATAAGTAACAAAAAGTGAGATAATTTTCATGGGTTTGATTTTAATCCAATAAACAGGCAAAACATATATAAACTAAAACTCACTTTCTTTAAATTCATAATTCAATTGAATTTAATTCAATTAATAAAATTTTATAATATATAAGTAGAGATATGCAGAAAGTTATGAAAAAGGTTATTAAGTTTTGTCAAAAGTTGCTTCACAACTAATACGTATAATTTTATTGACATAATGTATGTTCTATTACTAAATTCATTGACATTCATCAAGCATAATATATTGAAAATTTGAGCACGCTCTATTTGCAAGTTTAAAATTTTAATCTTCATAACTTTTTGCCTTTCTCTATATATAAAGTATAAATTGATTTTAAGAGTTTTCAAGGAAAGCAATGAATTTCTTGCAATACTTTGTATTAGTTGTTATGGCAATTTTGGTTGTTCTCTGTTGTATTCGTTCAATGGTAAGAATTTTAATATTAATTGAAATTTAATAACAATTTATATCTAAATAGGTATCCGCCGGATGTAAGGATCTTCCTCCGAGTTTTAAGGACTACGGATGCAATAGTGGTAACTGTCGTTATTGGTGCGACCGCTGTGGCATCGGTTACTAAAATGCCTTGTTCTCATTTCTTAAATTATTAAAAACTGATTTATTGATATGAATTTAAATAAAATAAAATTCTATTATATTAAAACTGTAATATAATCACAATTTTATGGGATACAGTTATTGCAAAAGATTTTAATAAATTTGCTAGATTATAATCACATTAAGGATATTTAAGCTTGAGGAATTGAACACTTTGAATTGATTTGATCATTAATTAAATTTCTATTTTGAAATAAAGATTTTTTAATATTCCATTTTTCTAGGGATTTCCTAGCTAAATTATTATTCTTATTGTAAGTTAATTTTGGTTCTTGGAATAGCACAAGAAAAAGGGGAATTCAAGCATTCTAATTTACACATTGCCAAAAGTTTATATTCATTTCAGATATCAATCATATATTAAATTAAAGTAAATTTTTGAATAAATAATAAAATATAAAATAATTCTTATTTAATATCATTTCATTTTAAATTAAAACATATTTTAGAAATTTTATTAAATATAATTTAGATTCAGAATTTTTAAATTGCGCGCTTAAAAATTTTATCAAGAAAAAAGTATACCAAAAAAATTTTTAAAATTAAAAAACCTTGAGGTCTTATTAAAATTATTTGTTTTCTTTAGAGTTCAACTTTAGAAAACATTATTTATACTCATCGGTCAGTACATTCTTTTTATAATATAGATTTGATCATGAAACAATGTGTAGTAAAGGTTAAATGTTAAATAAATAAATGCTTATTATAGGTATAATTTTTATATTAACATGGTAATAGTATTTAAAATTGAAAAAAACATCGCTACATTTGCCCCATCTAAAATATAATTTATTAATTTTTCAATTAATTTTAATTATGTAATAAATTGAAATAAATTTTCTTATTATAATCTTACAAATAATATGAAAAAAGTCTTTGAATTTTATTTTATTTAAATTCTTATCAATTAATCAGTTATTATGACTTTAGAAATGAACAAGGCATTTTAGTAACCGAGGCCACAGTGGTCGCACCAATAAAGACAGTTACCACTATTATATCCGTAGTCCTCTCAACTCGCAGGAAGACATCCGGCGGACACCTTTTAAGATATTAATTCTTATTATATAAAACTAAATTAGTATTAAAATTCTTACCATTGATGGGATGTAACAGAAAATAAGCAAAATTGCCATAACAACTAATACCAAGAATTGCAAGAAATTCATTGTTTTCTTTAAATACTTTTAAAATCAATTTATAAGTTTTTATTAATTGAATAATGATTTGAATGAAAGTGAGTTTTAGTTTATATACATTTCGTTTGTTTACTGGATTAAAATCAAATCCTTCAGAATTATCTCACATTTTATCAATTCTTTTAATTGTTTTTATTATTTACTAAAATTGGTTTCTATAAATCAAAAATAATTTCATAATATTTTTCAAATAAAACAAAATAAAAGATAAAAATATGCGTTTTGTCTGAAGTTCAAGTGATTTGATATAAATTATAGACATTTATCTCTAATAAAAACTATATTAATATTTAATTATTAATAAATGGTAGGTAAAAATTTTACCACCTAGTCAATAAACTTAACATAACTATAAGATTAATATTATGAACAACAATGAGATATTCTTTATCTATAATCTCATAATTAATTGAATTATTTTTCTAAGTAGTAAACATGTTTCTTCAATAGTAATAAATTTAAAGGATCTTGTTCTCATTGAAAAGCTTAGGTTTCATAGATTTGATTGGTAAAATCATTTTCGGCCATGGGCCATCTTTTCCCATGAAATTGATTAGGAAAACTTGTGTAAAATGTTATAACGAAAGATAAATTTTAACTAATTTTTCATTAATAAAAGTAAGCTTGAACATGATAAGCCTATTTATTAAACTTGAATATTTTGAACTTTGAATTTATATTTTGTTAATGAATATCAATATAAAAATGAGTAAAATCGAGTTTTTCTTATTTAAAATATTCAAATTTGTTATGTAGGTTATGTTCAAGTTTTCTTTTAATAATTACAAATTAGTGAAACAATTTTCTTACATTAAGGCATTTTACACTAGTTTTTTCAGGCCAATTTCAGGAACAGATTGCCATTTGCCAAAAATTATTTTACCAATCAAATCTATGTCACCTAAGTTTTGAAAAGAGACCAAAAACATTTAAATCTGTTATTATCGAAGAAACGTGTTTACTACAAAATAGGAAAGTCCTAAAGTTGGTCCTCTGATATAATAAATAATTTCATGATATTTATCTTGGTAAATAGAATATAATTATAAATTTTTTTGCAAATGACCACTTCTTCACTCGAATATAGGGTCTTAATGTTATTTGTATACAAAGTATTTGTGAATAAAAATTGAATGAATTGGACTAAAATTTAACCTATGAATAAAGTGAGTAAATTTGCGCTATTCAAACAAGCTTATATTTTTACCTTGTTACTCATTTCTAATAAATAATCTTACTCTTATTGCTTATGGTTTTAATTTTACTACAACTCATTCAATTTTTATTCACAAATATATGTATTCAATCAAACTTTAAGATCAAATATTCGGGTAAAGGAGTGATCGTTGGAATAAATTTTTTTATAATTATATTCTATTTAACAAGATGAATATCATGATATTAGTTAGTTTACCATATCTGAGGACCAGCTATAGAACTTTCCTATTAAGATGAATTTGCTTTGTATGAATTTCTATAATAAATTTTACTTAATTGAACTCTATCATATCTTATATACCATCACATTTTTGTAAACATGTTTTCAATAATGAAAGGTTTATAAAATTATTTGTTATTTTAATTATTGCCATTAATTTTCATAAAATAAAAACGCATTGAAAAAATAAAATGTTAAATTTATTATTAATTAAAACTATCGAATAATAATTGATTAAAAGTTATGCTTGTTATATAATAAATTAAATCAACTTTGGTAATTCATTTTAAAGATAAAAATTATTGATTTAATTGTTCTTTTATTAATTTAAAGTTTTCAAAAAATCCTATTAAAAAATACAAGACATCATAAGTAACAATTTTTTTTGCTTAAAACTTTTGGAGGTTTTATCTTAGCTTTGATATAAATGTTTCAAGCAACAAATTTGCTCCACATAATATATTCAAATAATAAAACAAGAAAAAAACTATGCGTACAAATTAATCTAAATTTTTTTAATGTTAATCTCTGGAAAATTCTTGATATTTCAACGCTAGAAATTATTATCCAATAAAGGATTTAAATGATTTTAATGCCATATTAAACTTCAACCCTTCCACTATTAAATCCATTCGTAAAATCATGAGTATGTAATCAAGTTCGACCTGTGACCTCTGCAAATATCCCAAAATTTCATTAATTAGATGATCTTCTTAAAATTATTTTTATCATATAATGACACAATTAGGTGGGTGATAAAAATGATCATTTTTAGCATAATTGAATGTCTCAAGTCGTTTAGAAGAGATACGTTTTCCCAAAATAAATTTTTTTATCTACCTTTATATAAATCTAACTTGGTAATATATTTTTATTAATGTTCAAAATAATGGACATTGATTCTCATTTATTTTGGTAATCGATTTAGATTAACAGAATTGAGGCAATATTACTACGCCTCTTAAGTTAATTCAGAGGCGAATAAATCATCTAAAATATTGAATTCAATTTATGTCATCTATTCGTTTAAAAGGATTAGAAATATAAGCAATAAAATCAATTTTATGATATTGATTTTTAAATTAAAAGCTCTAATTGAAAAGATATTAAAATCAGAATAGGGTTGAGGGTCTTATAAACTATTAATTATTATTCATTTCAGATATTAAGAAGTGAGTGTTTAATTCAAATCTGCTCTTGTTAACTTTTTGAATATACTTTTATAATTTCATTTATGGCACATTTGCTATTAAAAATTATAGAAGTTTCTAGGTAAAATTTATTTAAAAAGAAATTATTATAAATAATTATTAAAGAAAAAAATTTTAATTAAAGATTTATTTTATTAATAAACAAAAAGAAGTAGATAACCTAGATAAGTTTATATATTATCTATTTGAATATTGGAATAATTTATTTAATATTTAAAAAAAATATTGTTGCAAAAACAAATAAAGTTAATTCATTTTTATTTCAAATAGAGTCTCGTAAATTGTAATGAAATACAATTAACTCAATTGTATTCTAATTACAGTATGATTTCCAATATTTGTGTCGAAGTGCGTCCATCACTCCATTGCTCTTCAATTGAAGAATCGCTGAATTGAATTCTTTAATATAAGACGAGTTTTTAGGCAAAGCTATGACGTAATGACTCGTAAAGGAATATAAACTATCAGTTATATAAATCAAAACAATTTTTACCACTAATAAACTCATTGCCGGTTCTTTCTATAGCGAAAGCGAAAGGAATTGTCTTCACTCTTTCCTTTCCATCTGTATAACTCCTAACAAAATTGTCTTCACTTTCATATATTGTTTTAAACATTTTGACAATTAATGGTTTTTTATTTTTAAAAAATAAAATTAAATCGAATTGTAAGTAAAGTAAGTAAAAGTCACAAGATAAATGTGAAACCACAAACGATTCCACATAGTTGCTCCATAGAAGTCCTTTCAACTAGTGTTGCCAACGAAAAATTCTGGAATAATGGAATTTTAACCTGGGAATCAAGGATAAATCAAGAATGACAAAGGAATTTGATATATTATTTATAAATTTTAGTATGTTCTAAAATTTTTAAATCAAGGATCTTTATAAATTCTTGGCAAGAGCAACCAATGAAATGGTCCTGCAATCAAGGGGATTCCTTGGAAATCAAGGAGAGTTGGCAACACTACTTTCAACAATGAAAGCGAAAGAACCAAATAATATTTTGTATTAATATTTTAAATAAATTAATTTAAAAATTTTGTCTTACTCAAAACAATATTAGATAACTCAAAACAAAACAAAGTTTATCTGTTTTCTTAAAATAATATAATTATTATAATCAGAATAAGAATTGTTTAAAGAGAAATTATCTAGTCTTTAATTATCATTATTGGAAATTTCCTTTAACAAGTACAATTAAATTTAATTTTATACATTTAATAATCATACAGCCACCACTCAGTTTTATGAAGTATGGGTTTTAAGAACCAACCGATTTTATGAAGTAATTCTTAAAACCAAAAACCCTTCTCATAGACACTAATGTTAAATGTGGTTCAGTTTTATGAAGTACTGGTTTTATAAACCAATCATTTTTCCAAATTTGGAACTTCTTAGAAAACTGTAACTTAATTTTGGTACAACATTCTTATTATTAGTTTTATGTAACCTTCATTTATATTAGACTATTTTTTGATAATCAATCAATCAATTTAATTAATATCTCTTATACCTTATTGGTGTCGAGACTGCAGGCGGGCAATCTTAGCCCACCACAAATCATGATTTCCAGCAACGGACTGAACCCGTTCCAAAGCAACCTGAACCCGCCCGCAAAGATCCCTGATTACGATTTTTAGAATATTTAATTATTTAATGAAAACAGAATGAAAATCTGTTAAATCATTTAGAAATTATCAAGGTTTAACCAGGTCCACATATTTATTTCTTCGGCTTATATATTTCCGAGGGTTGTCAAAATGTTACACAAACTTTTCAACTTGTATTTTGGAAATATAGAAACATATATCCTTTATTATAAATTTTTCGAATAATTGACTAAAATATTGACAAAATAATAATATTATTTTTAAGTAAATTTAAATATTTTATTAGAAATTTTTTAAAAAGATTTTATTTAATAGAATTCATAATCCAGTCAACTATTTTGGGAACAAATATAGCTTGCCCAAAAATCCATTTACGACAGTCTGTATCATTTTTACGGGCGCTTACATGAACACCAATAAT
>JAQFZM010001516.1:0-17917 GCA_034695785.1 Galumna obvia | reverse complement strand
TTGGGCGTTAGGAAAGACAATTGAAATAAGCGAAAAGACAATTGCAATAACCGGAAAACAGTGTGGAAAACACTGTAATTTGTAATTTTATTTGTAATTCAATTGTATTTATTAAGTTTATGTAAACTCCAGGTAACTCCAGTTTTATCTAAAAGTCAATAAATAGTTTTATCTAATATTCAATGAAATGAATATTAGATAAATGAATGAATAATTAAATGAATATTATATTCATAGACTCTTAATTATAATAACTTTTTTTTCATTAAAACTTTAATCATTAATTATTTATTATTAATAAATTATGAAGTTTTAGTTATATATTTATGCAAATTTCATACAAAAATTACTTTAAACTTAACCTTAAATACAGTATTTTTTTCTAATATTAATGAATTTTCTTATAAATAAATAAATTCAGTTATAATTAATTTTATAATAATCGTAGAAATCATAGAACTATTTCTTAAAACTATTCAAATAAAAAACAGGAAATAATATAAAAATACAGATTTTCTATAATTTAGTGATATTTAAAACCTTTAATTATTAATTAATTAATTAATTATTCAAAATATGTTTTTAAAACTTTGAAAACATTTTATGCTAAACATTAAAAAAAAAGTTCAATAGTTTAGATAAAAATAGAAATAGAGATTTTCCAGAATTTTAAATAAATAATCTTGTCATAAAACAAATGGGAATTAATGAATCAATGAAATTGAATCTTGCAAGTTGCAATAATTCTGCAAAATTCTGAAAATTATTAGAACATATGCATGGTCATTTTATGAAATTTTATTAATGTTCAGTACATTAATCACTAATACACTTACATAACGTTTAAACTTTACTCGATATAAAAATACAGTCCCTTTTGGTTGAGTAAAGCATTATTTGGGTTAACGTCATAATTTGTTCTAACCATTGGGTAAAACCATTTCTTAACCCAAACAAACAATTAAATAATAAAATTTATTGATTGTGTTAACCAATTGATTGAATTAATTAATTAGACATAACCATGATACTTTACATTAACCAATTGTGACTGTATATTATTAAAACATTAGAGACATGTATTGCACATCATTTCGTCATTTATAATGTTTTGTTTGGTTTAACTTTAAACCAATCGTCTACTGAAAAGTCATAATAAGTTATTATTGCTTTATATTTGTAGTGAAGAAACCATTTGTTTATTCATTGAATTTCACGTTTGATCACAAAATAGAGAGTTATCTCTATCTAATCAAACCTCAAATATTCTGATATTAATATTTTTAAGTAATAAAATTCATTTCATTTGTTGTCTGTTTATGAATGCTATCATTAAACTAAAAGTTCATACTTTCGGTCAACAATTGATTTAAATTAATGTCTGATAATTACTGTAAGTCTTAACTATTTATTGATTTTTTAGTCGACATTTTATATTAAAATCAATTAATAATTTAAATAAATTAATAATTTTTAAAATATTTTATATGGATTTAAGACAAAGGAAGTGGTGGTGGAGGAGGACGTGCAAGAGGTGGGGATAGGGATAGGGATAGGGATAGAGGTAGAGGTGGAGGTAGAGATAGAGATAGAGATGATGGTAGACAAAGAGGAGGCAGAGGTCAAGGCACTGGGTATGACACACCTGATTATGAAAGACATTATGAAAGATGTGATTATGACAGACGTGGTTACGACAGAACCGATCAAATGAGTCGACCCGGTTTTAGTGGACAAAGTAGTGGCCATAGCGGTGGTTATAGTGGAGGCCATAGAGGTGGTCATAGCGGTGGTCATAGCGGTGGACAGTGGAGAGGAGATAGAGGTGGAGGAGATGAACGTCGATCTTACAGTTCGGGATCATCACAAAGAGGGTATAATAGGGGATCGGATCAAAATAAATTTCAAAGAACTGATGATAGGAGATCAGGTCCTTCTGGTGATGCCTCAACTATTAGTTTGGACGTAACCAAAATCGCTGAAAGAGTAGACATTCTTCCGGAACATCAAAATAAAAAGAAAGGAAAGGAAGGAAAAGATGTAGAACTGATTACAAACCATTACCCGATTATTGTCGTCGAAAACAAAGAATTAGATGTAATTCATTACGACATCGATATTATTTTCAAGAGAAGAGATGGGAAGGAATCGAAGGGAACGCCTGAAAAGAAGAATTTAAGAGTTGAGAAACTAAACGAAAATCGACAGATAATCGATAAAATGATGGCAGAGAACCCGACTATTTTCAGAAAAGATTTAGTCTATGCTTTTGATGGAAACAAAAACCTTTACACTTTGGAAGCGCTTAATATCGGCGAAGAGACGGTCACTCGTGAAGTGATTATAACGTTAGACGGATATCCCGAACAAACCTATGAAGTAAAGATAAAATTTGCTCGAAATGTACCGATGACTGAACTCAACAATTCAGAGGATTTTGAGGTCGTCCGACAGGTTATGGATATCGTTCTTCGCGATAGACCGCAGCGCAAACTCGTCGGAATTGGAAGAAACTTATTCGACCCGAATAATGTCAAACCATTAACAGATGACAACTGTTCGATAGCTTTCGGTCATCACCAGAGTATACTTAAAACCGAAAGTGGTTTGACTGCTAACATCGATCGCGTCACTACTACTTTGAGGACTCAAAATATTGACGAACCACTCATTGATTTCATCAAAAGAGAACTAAACGGCTCTGATATCGAAAATCTGAACACTCGAGAGGTCTTTAATCTCACAACAAAACTAAGAGATTTAAAGATTTATTCAAAGCATTGCGGAAAACGTAAAGCTGTTATTGATTGTATGGCAGACAAAACCCCCGATCAGCACAACTTCCTTACCGATGATAAGGATGAAAATAGTCGGGTCACTCTTCGGCAATACTTCAAAGACAAATATAATATCGATCTTAAATATAAAAGAATGCCTTTAATTAAGATAAGGGGCGGTACTCGAGATAACCCAAAATACTTACCGGCTGAGATCTGTTGGGTTTATCCGAACCAACCGATGCCCAAATCATTGATTAGTACAGAAATACAAAAACAAATCGTTGAATCGACGAACACTCAAACGCCTCCAAAAAGATTTGAATTAATCCAGAATTCGTTGCAAACAATTGTAAACGAAAGCCAATCATTGATGGATGCGTTCGGTCTTGAAATTATTCCCAAACCTATAAAACTAACGGGTCGTCAATTAAGTCAACCTAAAGTGTTAGGCGATAGCAGAAGACTTCATAAAACAGTTCCGTTAGAAAATGGAGTTTTTCTTAATTTGTCGCCAAGAGTTAATCACGAAGGTTTAAAAGGTTGTTTTAATACCTTTTTCAATGGTGATAGATTTGGTCTGATTAAAACTGCTCAGGGAATGGGTTTTAAGATTACTACTCCTCGAATTGTTGGACAGAATGAAAATATTCAGAGCACAAGAGCTCAAATTGAAGCCTTTAAAAAGTAATTATATTTTAGTGTTAATTAAATCAAATTAAGTGATAATCTCTTTGTTTATAGTGTTATGAAAAACCTGAAGAAAGAAAGTCCGGTTCAAATAGTATTTGTATGCATTCCTCCAAAACCAACGATTTTGTACGAATATATTAAATATATATCGGAAATAAAGTACGGAATAATGACCCAGTGCATTCAGGAAAACCTATTTATGAGAACAAAACCGGGATATTTTAATAACTTTCTGCTTAAGACAAACGCCAAACTAAACGGTCAGAACCAGTGCTTAGAGGACCAGTATTTCCGTCCGCAACTCTTGACTGACCCAAATTCAAAAACAATGGTTGTCGGAGCAGATGTTACACATCCAGGGATTCACAACCCTTTGGCCAATGAAAGAGTAATTTCATCGATCGCTGCAGTCGTTGGAAGTTATGATCGAGATTTTACTAAATTTATAGCAAATGTATCTGCTCAAGGTCAAAACACTGAATTCATTCATGATTTTGGCATAATGTTTATGAATATATTGAGAGGATTCAATTATTACAATAAGAGATACCCCGAAAATATTGTTCTTTTTAGAGATGGAGTTTCTGATAGTCAACT
Organism: Galumna obvia; assembly: GCA_034695785.1. Taxonomy (NCBI): domain Eukaryota; kingdom Metazoa; phylum Arthropoda; class Arachnida; order Sarcoptiformes; family Galumnidae; genus Galumna; species Galumna obvia. The sequence goes on along the minus strand of JAQFZM010001516.1, from coordinate 13,850 downwards.
CGACTCTGTTCTTACCGGAGAAATACCTCAAATAGAGAGAGCATTCAATGAGCTTAAACTGAAAGCACCGAAAATTACTGTATATGTGGTTCAGAAGCGACATCACACCAGGATTTTCCTCTCACACCCTATGAGCGATAGGAATGGAAGGCCATTGCATAACATGCCTTCGGGAACAGTTGTGGATCACACGATCACTAATCCTGATTTAAATGAATTCCATATCTGTTCGCACACCGGAAGACTGGTATTTATTTTTGATTTATTATTAATTTGAAAACATATTTGTCTTAAGTTATAACTTACAATCCAAAAAAAGGGCGCTTTTGGGGCACTCAAAATATGCATTCTCAAATACTATTACCAAGTTTATTAAAAATTCATACCCTTTACTTATCAGAATATATCTAATATTTGAACTTTCCCTATACGTTGTATCATGATCAAACTCTATTATAAAAAGATACTGACCAATGTCTATCAAGTATTGTTCATATTTTCAAGCGCACACTTTAAAAGTTTGGAACCTAAGTTATAACAAATTATTTTTTTTTTAAATTGTGTTTTTGATTCCCTTTTAATTAACTTTTTTAATATTTTAATGTTTATTAATAATTACATTAAATTTTAATTTAATTATTTTGAACGAATTGAAGGGCACTTCACGTCACGCAAAATATGTTGTTCTACGAAACGATCACAGATTGAGTCCGGATAATTTACAGTTGTTGGCCTTTTCCATGTGCTTTACTTATTGCCGTTGTTTGAGCCCAATATCGATACCAATTCCTGTAAAGTACGCGGATTTGGCGGCCTATAGGGCTAAACTACACGTCGCCGCTCAGAATACTGAACATGAATACGATAATTACTTTGAAAGTGGAGGTCGTAGGGAAACTGACCAAGAGAAAAGGGATAGAGAGGCCAGAAATATCAAAAAACTTAACGAGACAATGGTCGTACACCGTGACATTAAAGTCTTACCTTATTATTGTTAAAATAGCAAGCTCACTTTGATTATTTTGAACGATTCAATAATTAGTTTCCCTAAAATTTATGCAAATATTGAGTCAATTATTCTTAAATGTTTTGATAACTTTTGACATAATTTGTCAGTTATTAACTAATTATGAAATTTTCATTGGCTTTTATTTTGTTGATTTATAATAATTTTGATTAATTAATAAATAATTAATCATCAATTAGTTAATGATTAGTTAATAATTAGTGATTTTTTAAATTTTGATTCTCAGCCGAAACAATGTTTCCGTATTTAGTCGTTAATATATTTTAATATTAATCCAAATATACTGAATGTCTTTTTTTAAAATTGTTTTGACGTCCAATAGAAGACAATCTCTTATTCAGTGCTCATTTGGGATGTGACCCAAAGCTGTGATCTCTCACAACCTGTCATTCATTCCAAGCAATTAATTATTAACTCAAATATATTTTTATTCAAATTTAACTTCACTTTAGTTACAATCGTTTCAGGAATTATATCGAGTATATTGTCGTCAAATTGTGTCGAAAATAATGTGACGACAAATGTTGTCCTCTAATAGTTGTGTTGTGTTGTGTTGGGACGCAATTAATGTTAGTTCACTATAATTCTTGAAACGAAAAGGAGTTAAGAAATATTTAATGACAAATTGTTATCGATAATTAAAGGCACCTAGCTCATTCTATTATAAATAAAATTAGTTTCCACTTTAGGCCAAAATGGCATTCCTTTTTCATATTATTATATCTTTTTATAAAATATTTTTGATTTGTACCTTACCTTGCTTCTAAAAATGTTGATTCATTATTTATATAATGAGAGCTAAATTAATCCTATGTTTTATATAGAGAATGGAGAGACCAAAACGTTAAGTCAAAATTATGAGAAAAACATTTGAATTACTCCTGAATATAATAAGAGAGGCAACAACAACAAGGTGAAATGTATCTCTTAAAGTTACAAACAAATATGAAATAAATGTTTACTTAAAAAGAAGGTTATGACCATGATTTTTCTAAATTTTGCTAGGTAATCTTTAAGTTATAGATTTAGACACAATTTATAATTCTTATGTTTTTCTATTAATTATAAATAATTGAATAAAAATAATTATTTATAATTAAATAAATAATTTAATGATTGAGATTTAATGATCTATCATTAAATGATTGGGTTTTAGTTTCAATATATTAGAGCAAGGTAACATTTATTATAAAGATGGGACAAACAATAATTGTTAGCTTTTAAATCATTAGTTTATTGATTTAAATAATTTGATTATTAAACTAATCTTTAAACTAATGGTTCGTTAATTGTATTCGTTTTCTGCAACTTTTGTGTTTATTACTGAATTAAACTTGTTAATTTATATATTTATCTTATTTTTAATAATAACTAAATTTAAAAATTAATTAATTAATTATTGAGATTTTAATACTAATTTGAAACTTGTATTCAATTTTTGCTCATTTACTATTCAAATAAAATTGAATCTAGCTTATTCTCAATAAAAAAAAGACTCCTGTCATAAATCGGTGACTTTATTCCGAAGTCAACAAAATTAATGAAATATTTGTAGTTTTGCCAAAAAAGTGAACTAATTTGTAGTCAATTAATTCATTAATAACTTGTTATAAGAAAATTTGTATTTGAGTTAATTTTTTTCAAAAATTTATTTCAAATCAAATTAATATTCGATTAATATTTTAAAAAATATATGAAATGTTTGTTATCTAAGAATTCAATCTTAGAAATGAAGGCCTTATTTGAGCTATCATTAAATGCGAAGGATTTCTAAGAAAACATTTCTAAGATTTTTAGTTGAAAATTGATTTAATGCTTTTCTGTACAAAACTTGTGGGAAATGAAACTAAATCTGGAAATTAAATATTAGTTAACTTTTTTTGTTAGCAATGAAAATGTGATTAAATATGTTTTATAAGATTATATGACATTAATTGCATTTCAATTTGAAATTCAAATCTGAGTCTCTTTTCTTTGAATAATATATTATTTTAAATTATAATCTATTCTTTACTAAAATTACAGAATTGAGGCGAAAATGGGCTAATTTTAGTGAACACCCATTGCTTTCCATTGTAAACCTGTTCATTCTTTGTAAACAAAATTCGATTAACTCTTTCTCTTCACTTCATTTCCAAATAAGTCTCGAATTGTTTTTTAATTTATTTTTTTATTACTTATCGTAAAATTAAATGAGAATAAAGTACTTTCGGTTTCGATAAACACTTTTGAACTTTGAAGACATGTCATCACAAATAATGAGCAAGGTATCATCTAATTTACTTGCTTAGCAATTCCTGGTCTTTTTTTAAATATACTAGATTTAAATATTTGAGTAATTATATGAGAGATGTGTAGCAATTGACCTTGTATCATTATGATTATATAACGATAAGTTTTTTTGGTTTTTAACTTTAATGGAGTAATAACTTTGTAGTGACAAAGAATGAGTGATTTTTTTTTGTCTTTTTTCATCCCTGACTGTTGACGAACACAATCTTTAATAAATGATTTTTAGGTTAACTGTAAGTCTTTGTCTCATTTCTAGTATTTCTCACACCTGAAGGCATTGCAAATACTTATAGTGAAGAAAATTATACTTTTGTGCAACGAATGGGTGGCACCGGAAGTATCAGACCTCAAGTCGAGACATATCTTCTCAAAAAAATGAATAAAAATAATAATAAGAGACACAAATATGAAGAGTGCCTTCAATTTCTTGTTTTTATTCACTAATTTTTCTCCCGATTTGGAGAAATGAAAATTTATTTCTAATAATTCCTAAAAAAATATTACTTTTTATGAGTCATATAATTATTTAATCGATTTAATACTTATTCAAAAGATTATGTAAATTAAAAATAATTACAAAAACTAATTAAATGTCTTCTTCTTTAAGGGTTTTGATAGAAGTAGTCGTGAGTTCGCCTTCGATTCAGATAAGACTCGTTTTATTTGGCAGTTCTTTTCATTTGTTTCATTTCTAGATTAAGAGGTGTTGAAACAAATTATGAGTAAATTTCGGGCAAATATTACGAATGCAATCCTTAATGAGTCAGAAATAAGTTATTCTAATAATTAAAAGACAAACATTTATTTGAAAAACTGTTTTTTTGTTGAGTTCTGGCAAAGAGTTCATGAAATGTAGTGATAATTGGGGTATGACTGACGAGACAACATTTCTCTGAACTCTATTAGATTTTGTGGTCACTCCATGAGAAGAGTTGAATGTCAAGGACGGCATCAATTAAATCATATATTATTACTCGATTTAAGATTGGGGTCGAAATTAACAACAATTGTTCTCTCAGTTCAGGAATTGAATCACAACAACAATTGGGAACAATTGAATTCAGGATTATATCAGTTGCCTTTAAAACCATAAATCAAATAAAGTACAGGTGTTTAACGGAGGAATTCCTTATTTTTTAAACATTTTAATTACTCATTTAATCAGATTATATCTCATAAGTTATGACATATAATTCCATACATTAAGAATTTGAGATTAAATTCGGTTATAATCAGAACAATGGGAGGAATATCTTTAAAATTAAGGTGTTGTCAGGTGTCTGTGGGTCAGGTGAGGATGAGTCAGTTCTTATGTGAGCTTTTGCTTGCTAGGTGATGTCATGTGGGCAATGAAATTGGTTTACAAAAATAAGAATTTAATTTTAATTGAGAAGAAAGTTCTTGTGATCACATGTTTATACCAGTAGTGAAAGTATTGGTTGGGCACCGCTTATCACTGGAAACCTGTTCTGTCGGTTGCGCTGAAGCCTTAAATTGTTTGCCTACAGCGGTCTGGGCTAACGGCGAGAATATAGTGCCGGCAGTCCTATTAAAAAACTCGATTAAGAGAGTATGGGATTGGATAAGATGTAGGTCAGGGGCAATACTATACGCCGATCTTAAGACGAACACAGTTTCGGAGCCAAAGCTTTATATGTGATTCACTTCAGGATTAATAGCTTTTGAACAGCATTTGCACTGTTCGTACAATTTTTGCTTCTTCTAAGACCAGTGCGCTCGTAGTCAACGCACAGAATAACTAATTTATTGCTAGAAATGAATACTTCAAAGTTAACGACAATTCGGATCATCTTCTCATCGCTGTTCATCATTCAGGGTATGAACACTTTTATTTCGTTTAATCTTGCTTAATCTGCTATTAAACGACCTCGCTAATCCTCTATACTTTTTTTGAATACTTGTCTCTGAAGTGAATTTTAATGAAATTTAATTATAATTTGGACTGAATTTCATGAATTCATGTCATTTCGGAATTGCGTTTAAAAGGAAACTATTTTTAAGAAAAAATTCCGAAATATTTTTTTCCCTCAAAAGAAAAATATTGTTTTGTAGGTATAGTTCGTCGACCCAATACTTGTGCTCTGAAATGGGTCATCAAACTGATTACTGATTTTACTAAATTAGTAACAAATTTACATAAAAATATCTCTCGTTTAGGACATCAATAAATATTTTTGACTTAATTTCTTCACCAATACTTGCAATTGATTTTCAAAATAAAAGTGATTTTATTGTATCACTTCTTCATTGAAAAGTATTTCATTTGTTTAGAAATAGGAAGTGATACGTATTTTCAAGCAAATAATGATCTATTCTTTACCTGAAATACATTAGTATTTGTTAAGTAAACAATTACTGACTTTAAGGAACTCTTAACCGAAAAAAATGAATTTTTCGAGACTTAATCCTAAGAAAACTTTTTAAGTGAACAGAATTCGTGTCAAATATTTTATGAACATATCATGAAATAAATGAAAAATTCATTAAAACTGTTTTCGTATTTGAGATAAAAAAGTTTAATCGATTGAAATGAAAATTAGAAAAACATTTCATTAGAAAAGAGAAATCAGTTTTAATTAAAATTCAATGTTTTGTTGAATCAGTATTTGGCACAACTATTGTCAAAAGACAGAGCGATGAAAATGATGCCGAACTCTGCAAAGGAAGGCCTCCCAGTGAATACTTTCGTCTGACAGCTGATGAGGACTGTCGTGACGTCGTCCGGTGCTCAGTCCAGGGCTTACTCGCCCTGAGATGTCCCTCTGGTTTAGCGTTCGATATCGACAAACAGACCTGTGATTGGAAGTCAAACGTCAAAAATTGTGCTCAACTCGAAAGTGAGTATCCCTTCATTTATTCATCTCATAAATATCCAGGCATTGGCTCAGGAATTTGCCCTGAGCTGAGTCAAGAATTTTCCTTGAGTACAAAATCTGCAACTCATTAGTAGTTATTCATCGTTATTGAGTATGGCTTTACTCCAGTTACCTTGATCATATTTAGTTTTATTAGAACTCCACTAAAAATTAATGTCTTTTTATTTATCATTTATTTGTTGTTTAACTCAGAGCCACGTCTGGCGACACCACTTCTAGCAACTGATGAACCGATTTGCGAAACGGGTAAACTTGCATGTGGTAATGGAGATTGTATTGATAAAGAACTGTTTTGCAACGGAGCCCCCGACTGTGCCGATGGTTCTGATGAAAATGCTTGCAGTAAGTGATCACTAAATTATGCAATTTATTTACTCAACAAAAATTGTCGCAAAACTTGTGTTAAGAAAAACGTATAGTTTTTGTCCTCAAAAAAAGTTAAACAAATTGTCGCTAAAATCTCATCAATTCTTTAATTAATTCATAAAATTTATTCATTTATTGAATACAAGTTTTTTACAATTTTTTCCTTAACAGCCGTTGAAAAAGACCCGAACAGAGCCCCTCCTTGTGATCAGAGCCAATGTGTTCTTCCCGACTGTTTCTGTTCTCCTGATGGCACTCAAATCCCGGGCAAATTGGAACCGACTAGTGTTCCCCAAATGATCATGATATCTTTTGATGACGCCATTAATAATAATAATATTGATATCTATGACAAGATCTTCAAAGAGGGTCGGAATAATCCAAACGGCTGTTCAATTAAGTCAACGTTTTTTCTGTCCCACAAATACACGAACTATTCTGCAGCCCAGGAAATGCATAGAAGGGGTCACGAAATCGCTGCTCATTCCATAACGTAAGGCTTAGTTTCCATTGTTTTCGACTTTACTTTAAAATAGATTTTCATTTAATCAAAATATTTATTTTGAGTTTAATTTCCTTATTATTAGACACAATCCGACTGAGAAATATTGGAGTGAAGCCAGTCTTGAGACCTGGGCTAAGGAAATGGCGGGCGTCAGACTTATTATTGAACGCTTTGCTAATATTACTGATAACTCTATTGTTGGCGTTCGCGCACCATATCTAAGAGTCGGAGGTAATAACCAGTTCTTTATGATGGAAGAACAGGCCTTCCTCTATGACTCAACAATTACCGCTCCACTGAGTAACCCTCCCCTCTGGCCCTACACTTTATACTTCCGAATGCCCCACAAATGTCACGGAAACGGACAAAACTGTCCGACCCGTTCTCACGCTGTCTGGGAAATGGTTATGAATGAATTGGACAGAAGAGATGACCCAAATTTCGATGAAGAGTTGTCCGGCTGTTCAATGGTTGACAGTTGTGCTAATCTTATAACTGGAGATCAGTTCTATAACTTTTTGAATCACAATTTGGACCGACACTATAAGACAAATCGCGCGCCTTTAGGAGTGTTCTTCCACGCGTCCTGGCTCAAACTTAACCCAGAATATTTGGATGCCTTCATTCAATGGATCGATGAAGTGCTCGACAGAAATGATGTCTATTTCGTTACAATGACTCAAGTCTTGCAATGGATGCAATCGCCCACTGAATTAAATGGCGTCAAAGACTTCGCCCCCTGGAAAGAGAAGTGTGTTGTCGGCGGTCAACCCCTCTGTAATTTACCGAATCACTGCCCACTGAGTACTCGGGAACTTCCCGGAGAAACAATTCGTTTACATACCTGTTCTGAATGTCCTCAGAACTATCCGTGGCTCGAAGACCCCACCGGAGATTACTTTGCGTTCAGGAAATAGTTTATCAAAAAGTGATGATTTCGTGTTTATCTGATTTTCAATTAATTTTTCGATAAATTCCAGCAAAATATGAATCGTTTGGAGTCTTAATTGATTCGATACTCATTTAATTCATTAAATTATCTCATTTTTTGAATTCAGACATTAATAAACTTTTTTTAGTAATATTTTTATAATTTTTTTTTTATAATTGATTTTGTATTAAATCGATGTTTATTTCAATTTTGTCTAATAATTGAATTAAAAAAACATAAACTAATTATTAAATAAATAGTATTTAAAATTTAAAAGTCATTAAAATCGAGAATTTTTTTTATCATTTAAATGGAATTAAAAATAAATGATTTTATAATAAGTATTTGTTCTTTATTTGATCTAGATTATTTAAATAGTAATTAATCGCTTAATTTGACGGCTTTCACGAAAACTCCATTTTTGGGAGTCATTGATATAACTTTGTATTCTCTACTAATATCTCCTAATTCTGTTCTCTCGGATGGAATCAGTTTGTATTTGTTGAGTAACTTAGCAAGAGTCAACTTTATTTCCAATAACGCAAATCTCATTCCAATGCAATTTCGAGGACCAAATCCAAAAGCCTGAAAAGTGAGAGGGTTCCATTTCTCTTTATCTGAAAATCTTTGGGGATCGAAATCTTCAGGATTTGGCCATAACTCAGAATCTCTTTGAATATAATAAACCGGAACTCGAATGTCAACCCCTTTAGGAATTGTCATATCTTTATAGGAGTAATCAGTTTTAGGACTTCTCGATATGAATGTAGTGATCGGAGGGAATAACCGAAGCGTTTCGTAGACAACGTTTTCCATAAATTTTAATTTTGTGACCGAATTGTAATCAAGTTTTCCCTCCCATTCCTGTAATTCATTGATTTCTTCTCTGATTCTGTCCTGAATGTCCTGTCGATTAACCAGTAAATGTGCGATAAATGCAAGGGTAGAACTCGTCGTTTCATATCCCGCATCGAAAAACAGGACAGTATTGGCTGCGATCTCGTCGTCAGTCATTTTTGATTTTTTTAAATGACTTCCTTTTGACTCAATAATGACTTCATTACTCATATCAGTACTGATCGACAGTTTATCATATGATAAGATACCACTGCTTTCGGACTCAATCATAAGTTGAAGCAAATCTCTCCTTCCATTTAAACCGTGCGATAACTGATGTCGTCTTTGTTTAACTAATTGGTCGCTCACTTTTAGAAGGAATCCATTCTCTGAATAACCAAAAAAGTCTTCAACTTTTTCCACCCAAACCCTAATCGGGTTTAAAATAAATCTAAATTCTGGAAATAAAAACCATAACATAATGAGAGTTTGTCCCACTTTCACATTAAACGATTTCTTTGCGGCCGACATCACCTCATCTTCGGTATTGTCTTGAGATCCGGAATCAAAACCAAAACCAGTTTTTGCGATCGTATCCATAGTTAAGCCCTGAAAAAGTTCATAGATATCGAATTCTTTGTTTTGTTTTGAATTTTCTTCAATTCTTTGAGTGAATCTATTGATTGTCGTATCAATGATTGGAATCATTTGTCTTAATTTGGAACCACTAAAAGTCGGGGTTAATATACTTCTCATTTGTTTCCATCGATTTTCTTCACAAGTGATGAGACTATGATTTAATCGCTGACTTGGATTGAGTCCAGTGTCGACAGTCATCGGACGTTTAACAAACAAATGAAAGTCTTTAACCTGGATTAATTTTAAGAGTTGGGGGTCAGCCACTAATAGAAATGGTTTTCCTCCCAAATAGTAGCCCACAATCGGTCCATATTTTTTGATCCATTTTTCGTGACATTTAAGGTTTCCTTCGCTCACAAATTCTTTTAAATTTCCAAAAATTAGATTAGGTTTTGGTCCGGGAATTCCATTCTTCCGAAATTTATTCATAAGTGTTTTGCGCCAATTATACCAAGAGATCAACAAAACTACAATTGCTTTAATCAACAAAAGGTATATAAAAGACATATTTGAGGATCACTTCATTTGATTGTGTCTTCAATAAAATTTTAAGGAAAAAAATAAGCGTTCAGTTAATGTATTTGTGTTTCAATTGGAAACTTTCAAAGATAACTTCAAAGCTAAGAGTCCTAACTATTGATGCGATAATTCAATCAAATGTTTATCCATTAATTGATTGGTTGAAAAAGTGATGACTGATTCTAATGTTATTTATATAAACATTTAACAAAAGGAATGAAAGCTTTCCTTTCAAACAAAAGGAAGGATTTCAACCAAAAAGATCATTAATGTAAATAAATGTATACTAGTACATTCATTAATTGATGTCAATTATAGATAAACTCTTATACTCTTATACAAGTTAGTAAATCAGTGTATATTGACCATGTTAAATAAACAGATTATCTTATTTTGAAGTCAATATTTTGTAACTAAATTTTGATTAATTTTTGTATTAACTCAAAGCTATTTATAATTGTAATCAACTTTTAAATTATCAATTATTTTGTGATAACATTTTTTCCTGTCTCTGGTCATCAGTTTTGTTATATAAACTTATGTTATAATTTGTTATTAGAAACTATTCCGGTTATTCTTTTTACATTCCTATTGAATGAATAATTAACTTTAAACCAGGGATGGCAAAAGACCGAGGTCCAAGGGGGGGTATAAAGGGAGGGTATTTTGGTCCGAGCTAGGTGGTATAAGGGGGGGAGGGGTATTTTGAAAATGACCCAAAATTGCTTAAAAACACAAAAACATGAATTTTAAGGCTTTTTCTGACTTAAATGACCTTATTTAGTCATATTTTAACGCAATTTATTAAAATTAATGCAAAAAACTAAGAATTTTTGGCAAAAAAGCAATTTTGTAAAATTTTCAAAATTTTTGAGGACCAAAATTTGAGCGTAAAAGCATGATTATTGATGATTTTATGCATTTATTGAAGTTTTCCTTTAATATTCTTCAAATTTTTGCAATTTCTGGATTTTTTCTTAATTTTTTCTCTTTTTTGCCTAATTTTACGAATTTCCCCCTCTTTTTTTCTCTCTTTCTCTAAGGGGGGGGGGTTCCTCTAACTCTCATCTAAGGAGGGGGGTATTTTTCCGATTTTTGGCTCCAAGGGGAGTATTCCGGAATACCTCCCTATTTGCCATCCCTGGTTTATCATGATCAAACTCTATTATAAAAATATCCTGAACAATGGCTTTCAATTATATTTGAAAAAAGCTTATATATTCAAACGCTAATTTTATTAATTCCGAATCTAACTTAAAATTTATAAATTATAAAAAAACCGATAATATGTTTACATATTAAACATATTCGTTATAAGTTATAAAAATTAAAAAGAGAAACTGTAAAACAGTTTTTTAAATTTATTTTTTTATGTTTTGAAAACATTGTTTATAAGTATAGTATTGAATAGTGTTTGCGAAGTCATCTCCTCTTTACAAAGGAGTCGGCGGGTGGCAGGACTTTTGCGTCTGCATTTTAATCTATTTTATTCGATAGATAATTTGTCCCCACATATGGTTTCAATGTGCCAAAAAATCCTCATTATATAGGGAGAGCCGCTAGAGGGCGTAAACAGTTTTGGCGGGAAAAAATTAAACCCTATTTATTTTTAAACCAGAAGAGCTAATGAAACCGAACAAAAGCTGTTATATAAAGAGCTAATGTGGGCATTTTTTAAACTATAAAAATTATTAATCAAGTCACGTGACTATATTTTGCGCATAAAAAATTTATTTTTACAGTAAAAGTTTTATATTACAAGTCTTATAATAGTAAGAAAACTCAAATTTTATGACCTATAGAGATCTAATAAGGCTTTATCAGAGTGCTAAACTTGAACCGACTATAGCGCCACCTAGTGCCAAAATATGAATTTTTGCCAAATAACACTCTACAAATAGAACATCAACATTTAACAATTTGCATGATGTTACAAAACATATTTGTCTACCTACAAAAATTTTAAATTTCAAATATTTAATCACACAAAAACCAACCTTTATTCACCAAACTTTTGTAAAGATGACGAGCTTACAACTGGTTATAGTAATTATTTTGCGTTTAATAGCCTAATGTCAAGGTTTATGGGGTTCAGTGAAAGACCTATCATATGAAGTGTTGGGAAATCAAAAATAGTTCATAACATAGGTCAGTTCATTAAATAGATCACTTTTTTATTTAAGTTAAAAAACATAATTAAAAGTCTAATAATTAAAATTTAACTAAAATATCAGTAATTTTCTGTTGTTTTAATGATATTAAACAATTTTGAGTTATTTTACTTTGAATTTGAATTAAATATTCACTATATGAATTGTCATCATTTTGTAAAAGATACTTCTGAAGAGTATTGATAGCACTTAAAGCCTTTGATTTAGAAATTATTTTCCATTTTGATGGAAATCAATTTAAAAACATTCTACACAAAAATTTAAAAATAGGGTTTAATATTTAGTTTTTATTTTTTCATTCGTTCATATGATCGGTCATTAAAAGCATTGATTTTATTAGTTTTGATTTCAGTTTTCACTCCATAACAAACGTCATTTCATAACATCGGTCTTCATAAGATCGGTCTCTATTTAACATTAGTGTCTATTTGAATGGGTTTTGGTTTTTAGATTTAGTTCATAAGAAAGGTCATTTCATAAGATCGATACTTCATATGATCGGTCTTTCACTGTATTTAAATATAATTATATCTCAATTAAATGAAGATTTTATTTCTTTTAATTCAATTCAAAACCTTTTTTAATAAATCAAATGAAAAGAAGTGTTGAATAATATTTAAAACAAATTGAGTTTAAGAACAAACAGTTTTGAAGTTTAAAAATTATTTATTTATTTTTAAATATTTATCGATAATTTTCATGAATTGATTAATTATATAATATAAGAGTAAATAAAATGAGAATAAAATTATTATTGAGATAAAAATTATTTTATATTTGACTGAAATTATCGTAAATTCAATTATTAATATAAAGAGAATAATATTTCAATTATTTGAGAATTACTTCAAACAATTGACTCGAATATTATATTATAGATATTGTTATCAAAAGATCAATAAAAGTGTTAATAAGAGAAAAACTTCTAATTTGAAACAATTGTTTACCACAATTATTGTATAATTGTTTTGACCCAATTCATCATCATAGGCACCCAGGTCATTAGAGTAGGGGTTTCACTCAGATTTCCAGCTAATGTGCCATTAGGAAAGTATGCACGGAAAGACTCATATTGACACCCATTTACATCTCTAGTGTTTATGTCAATTAGACTCAGTATTCCAATAAGAACAGCACGACCAAGATAGTATTGCCACACTGGAGAACCATAATCTTTCTAATATCATATGAAAATATTATAATATTTTAATTTTTTTAATTATATATTAATTTTTTCTAAAAAATGTTTATATAGATTATAGTAATTTAAAGGGTTTTATTGTTTTAGAGTATCTTGGTTCAATGTATGAGCCAAATAATATAGAAAGAGTATAATTTGTGCTAAATTGCACTCTTAGCTCATAGAGTTAGAACAACTTAAATATCTTAAAAATTTTAAGTTAAATTCTTTGCTTGATAATTTTTATTTAAAGTTATTTGTTGTGGTTGTGAATTTGTTTATTAATAATTATAAAAATTGATGTAACTTACCCTGCAGATTTTCTGATTACCGAGTTTTTTACCAAAAATGAACCCTGGCCAAGTGAAATGACTCCCATTGATTTTAATTGAATACTTTCCATTTCGGATATCAACAAATAGGTTGACATAAGGGCTCACTTTTAAATTAGCGATTTGTAGTCGATTTGAATCGCGATTCTTAATA
>JAQFZM010001515.1:0-17931 GCA_034695785.1 Galumna obvia | reverse complement strand
TTCGTCCCAACAATACATTGAGTTCTCAACGCTTTGTTTTATGCATAGAATTATATTTCATTCAATCAAATATCAAAGCATTCGATTTGTACGAAGGCTGACAATACTGTTGGGACGAATAGCAAATTACCATTGGATGAAATGCATTTTCACTTTCAACAATACGGATGAAATGCAAATGTCATTCGGATTAAATAGAAGTATAAAAAAAAGTGTATTCATAAATACCATTATTCATTAACAAGTTCATTTAAAGATTATAAAGATTAAATCCTATAATAATTATTTATATGTTAAATATGTCACTATACATTGTATCATGGTCAATAATGTTGTTAAAAATGTAAATGAATAAACTCTTAAATCACTACAATACCTAATTTTTAATATTATTTCTAGGTATATTTTGTTAACTTGTTTAATAGTAAAATTTCAAACTTTGAAAACAATTAGATTAAATTAAAAGTTATCAAATAAATGTAATCACTTCTCATTTCTATGTTATCCTATTATAATTTATAACTTCAAAAAATTAAAAATAATTGTTAAATAGTAATAAAAATTGACTAAAAGTGTGTAATTAATGATAACTTTATAATTATATTTATAAAAGACAACCAAAAACTATCAATAAGTTTTTTTTTCATTTTTGAACGTTTAAGGAAACTCTTTCTCTAAACTCATTAGAGTCGGTGACAAAAAATTCGCTCGAAATCCTTCCATTGGAACCATTGGTGACTTCTGTCAATAATCATGTTTTATAGTATAGTTAACTGAAATATTTAGGGAGGTTTCAACAATTTCAACAAGGCATAAATTCATTTTAATTAAAGAATAGAGAAATTTTGAAGCGATACTATAATTGAAAATCTAGTTCTCACTTAAAGAATATTTTATTGGGTTATTGGGTAACACTTTTCAATTGTGATTCACAAAACTATATTATAGTAAAAATATTTTTGAATCAAATTATTTAATGCATTTAAAGATAATTTAAGTGACTTTAAATAAAGTCAAATATTTAAAAAACCTTTAGAAAAGTCATTTTAATGAGAAAACTATACATCGTATAGTATACGACATTTGAGTTATTCAAATGATTTCTAATGATTTCTAAAATGACTTTATTTAACGGATTCTAAAGAATTTCCCTAAAAATGTTTTATTTTGTTTTTATTTCACTTATATTTTGTCTGAATATGAAATTATTGAAGAATTTAAATGATTAAATTAGTGAATGTCGGAATTTAGTAATAAATATGAACAAGCTAAAATAAATTTAAAAATAATTAACTTTGTTTCGAAGATTTCGGTACTAAAACAAAGTGAAAAGATTTGCAATATTTTATATAAAAACAAAAACTAGACTTTGAATTCTCGTAGTTTTTCAATAATTTTAAGATAAATAATAAAATTTATTTTATAAACATTTTCTATCTGTTGATCGTCAGAACGGATCACATAAAACAAGTGATTCAGAATTCCTGAAACAAAAACATTTCAAATTTCTTTAGAGATAATAGTGATTGCCTTCAATACAACATTATTTTCGGATAAAATTAATGTCAAAAGTTTTGAATTTCTATTTCTGTATATTTTATTAAATATAAACAAAAGTCAATTTCTTTATTTTATTTATCGTTTCTCCGATTGGGTCTCAACTCTCAGTTTAATGAACGAATCGAATGAAAAATTGAAGTTAAAAGAAATCCCAAAAATTATTTACTTTTGTTTATATTCGCTTCAATGCTTTTATAATCAAATTAATTCATAATTTTCTCGATTTAGAAATAAAATTAATTTATTTTGAACTCAAGTCTTACGAAATATTTATATCTAAAACAATTAAGTTTTAAGTCTTTAAAGTATAGACTAGACTCGAGTCCATTAATTAGATAAGTCTTAAAAATCGACATTTTTGTCATTAACCTGTTGTTCTATTTTTACATCACTGATGCCAAGAGTATATCTTTTAGGACTAAAACGAGACTTAAATATTTATGAAATTTTATGATGAAATCATATTTTTTTAATTTAGAAGATATTTAAAGAACTAAATTGTTTTCATTTATATTCTAATGCCGTTTAATGTTTAGATGAAAATCTAAAAATTGAGCAAGTTACATATGATGGGAATAGTGTGAGATTTTCTCAAAGTAATGAATTCAAATCTATTCCGATCCAATTTCTCTTATAATAAATGTTTTGATTCTAAACTAAATAACCATTGATTTAGTCTTTAGTTTGAGTTCATTTAGGTTTGACTTAAAATATTAATTTATTAAAAATAATGAAATGATTTTTCAAAACTCATTAAAACAATTTATTGAGTCAATTGAGTGCATGCTTTGAATCACTTAAAAATGTATTTTTACAAAAAATAATAAAATTAAATGATTTTTCAATTGTTATTAACGATAATAACTATAAGTGGGAATCAACCGTAAATTCCTATTTAATTATTACAATTGAAAATATGAGTGATTTTTCAAATAAAAGTATTAACGGAGAGAAAAATTTAACATTTAATTGAACTTAAATTATAAAGAATATGAAAAAAAAATCCAAAGCAAACAAAGAGAACAAGTTTTTCATAATTAAGTTTAAACAGAGTTTCTATGAGTTTAGACTACAGTTTTAGATGAGTATCGCGTGTTTCACATTTTTCACGAAATTAATTTTATTTCAGAGTATTTGATGTTTAAGATCATCAAACAATGAGAAAAGTCTGAAATTCAAAACTTTTCCCATAAAAAAATTAATTATTTAAGAGTTAATTATTTTTAAAGTCTATTGAATCACAAAAAACATACTTAAATCTAATAAACGGACAAAACTTTAACACAGAATCAAAAAAAAAATAATAATGTGAGAAATACTCATTACTATTAGTATTCCTATTTAGTAACTAAAATATTCGAGGATATTACGTATTACTAGGAAATCATTAAACTAAACTCAATTTGCATTCACAAAATGGGATGGTTTTGAAAATTACTCATTTTTCTCGGCATTTAAAACGATTACTCAAAACTACTCATTTAAATATCATTTTCTAAATTATATTAAATTAAATGACGAAAATATATCCATTAAAATTATTTACATAAGTTTAACAATTATATACTTCTAATTTATTTCTTAAAAATGCTCATGCTCATTTCATTGCATTTTCTTTAATTACTTTATATAATTATTTAACTCCATTAATCAAGATTGGGTTGAGCAATATCATTTTTGTTTTTTATAAAACAATTAAATAAATCACTTGATTTTATCCTATCTTTAAATACGAAATGGAAAATATATAATTTTCTCACCAAGATCATTCTTACTAAATTTCTATTTATATAATAAAGATTTTAAAATTTCAATAATATTGGCTGATCTCGAATATAATCTTACACAATATTTAACAAAAATTGTAACTAGGTAATTTTTAATTTGGGTTTAATTATAATATTTAACTATAAAATCTAATTTATAGGTTAGATTCTAGCCGTTAGAGTCAACTCAAAACCCCTCAACCTTTTTAGGGTACGTTTTGTGTGAATAGAAAGATATCACATGTTTTCAATGTTTTGATTTTACTGAAACTTTTAACTATAATTTTTAAATTCAATTGAATTTTATTTATTTATTTGGATTTAAAAGTGATTAAAATGTCGTTCTCACGAATATTGCGGACAAAACCTATTTATTGCTTAAAACTGAATAATCACTGCAAACAAAATTTAAGTTTTTCACTGAAAGTCAAATATTTTCATTCATTGAATTCAGTGACAAATATTGTGAGTATTTTTCAAAATTCACTAAAATTTCCAAATATTTAAACACTTTTTTGAATTAAAGAAAAGACCGATTGTGAGGACAATCACTACAAACACTACAAACATTTTGTATCGATGTATTAGTACAGTGAGAGCCGACACTACCATTGATTTCAAGCCAACAATAAATGAGACAAATGATCAAATCATTGATCTGTCGATGAGTGGTATCGATCCCTCTCTCGTTGAAAGTATAAGTAATCTGGATGTGAGTAAATTACCCATCACTGAACTTGGATTAGCTTCCAATTGGATGCCAACCGGTTTGTACATTCATTTATATTATTTAAGATCCCTTTTTAATGAGTGTTTTGTCTTTAGGTTGGATTCTTCATTTGTTAGAACTTTTAAACGGGACATTACCTTGGTACGCTACTATAGCTGTGGCCACACTTATATTTCGAACGGCAATGTTTCCAATCGTTATTAAGGCTCAGAGTAATGACAAACAATATTTTCTTTTAATAAATTAAATAAAAATTACAGGAAATGCAATGAAAATGAACCAAATTTTACCACAACTGCAGGAATTACAGGCAAAGGCAACGAACGCTCGTTTGTCCGGAAATCAACTCGAATGTAATGTCAACCAAAAGACATAATTTGTTTCTTTAATGTTTTAATGTTTAATCAGTCGCCAGATATACGATGGAAGTCCAAAAACTTTTCAAAGACAATGGTATTAACCCTGTTAAGAACTTCGCGGTCCCAATGGCTCAGGTATTGAACCATTTATTACTTATTCTCAAAAATGTTTTATTTCTCGATATAAGGCTCCAGTGTTTCTCTCATTTTTTTTGGTTTTGAGACGATTGGCTCGTCTTCCGGCCGAATCATTAAAAACTGGCGGAATCTTATGGTTCGTAGACTTGACTGTTCCGGACCCCTATCACATACTTCCAATTATAACATCAATAAGTCTTTGGGGAGCACTTGAATTAGGAGTGGAGTCCGGTATTCATTGTTTTATGTAAAATAATGACTGACTGACCCAAAATTGTTGACAGGTGTTAACGCACAGACATCGCATTTCGTTAAACTCTTTATAAGAGCCATTCCGGTCATAACTTTATTTTGTATTTGGAATTTCGAGTCCGCAATTCTGATGTATTGGTTTTCCACTAATACTATTTCATTACTTCAAGTCATGCTTTTAAAGCAAAAAACAATTCGTCAAAAATTGAATTTACCCATTCCTATCAAACATCCGCCCACTCCCGAACAGAAAAAGGGTTTCTATCAAAGTATATAAAAGTTATTTAATAATTTTCTTTAATCACATAAATAAAAGTCATATAATGTCCGCAAATAATAGTCATGAGTTCGCAAATTAATGTCATCGAAACTCAAATAAATGTTTTGTCGCTTTTTATGAGTAAAGAGTTTTAGCGCTATTATTCTAACAATTAATCAATAGATTTAAAGTGGACTCAAATGTTTAACAAATATTTGAGACTAACATTTTCTAAACAAACTTTTCTAAAATTTCCAAAAATTGGTAACAAATCTAATCATAAAAAATATTTTAAACGTATTTTACATTAATTTTTAATTATAATTTAGACTTTTGTTCTTATTTTTAGTAAAGTTTTCACTTTAAAAATAATATGACATTAATTTGTCGTCCGATGACTCGATTGCGGATCAATTATCGCTGTTTTTATGTATAATTTTATATTATTTTTAGGTCTTAAAGAATCGATGGATAATTCAAAAGTATATAAGAAATTAGAGGATAGAAAACGAATCGATGAAATAAATTTCAAGAAAGCGGCCATCGGTCCCATCAAACGCACCTATAAAACAGATCCGACAAAAATTTCGAAACAAAATTAATATTTTGTTTTAAAATAAATTAATTTAAAATTTCTAAAATAAAATGTGATTTTATTTTATATTTAGAAACTAATCGCTGTTTATTTTAAGATTAAAGTCTGAGTAATAATAAATTAGATCATTTTAATTCTTTTCTATTTTATTCATCAAATTAAATGTTGAAAAAATTAAAAAAAAACTATTTATCCCTTAAATATCAAATTAAATGACAATTAATACTGTATTCGACAATTGATTGAAAATACATGTAATTTAAAGTTTATATTAATTACATATAGTTTTAAAGTATTTGAATCAATAGGTTTTGGTTTTGATTATAATTAGTTATTAATTGATTAATAAACTAATATTAGTAATAAAAGATATCAAAGAAGTGGTAATTTGTTATTCATTTCTAATTAACTTTTGGTTATTTTATGTGAATTCTTTGTGAGAAGTTTTGGGGCAATAATTTATGTAACGCTCTTTAAGAATGACTCCCATTCTGTGCAAACAATTTGAATGAAAAGTGAAATTAAAATCTCTTTTTGTTTACTTTATTTAAATTATTTAAGTTATTTAATTAAATCAATTTTTATTCTTTTGATTAAAAGATGTTTTTAGAGTACATTTCGTCAAAAGTATCAAAAGTTCGTTGGATTAAAAGTGAAGATCAGAGCGAAGAATACAAATGGTTTTGCGGTACTTATGGTCAGCGACCGAATTGTCTCTCAATTTGGACAAACAATCAAACGATAGACGAAAGCAATCAATTGAAGAGTATTTCAAAAATAGAAGTTAGCGCTGATGTCAACCAAATCACTGAAATTGAAGACAATTGTGTTGTCGTTAGTCTATCAAATGGTCAGATCCTATGTTTTGATTATTCGGAGAACGAATTTAATTTAAGACATAAATGGGTGTCAATCGATGACTACTCAACAAATGATTGTGTATTCAATCCTCAAACTAACGAAATGATCGTTTGTGGAGATAATGGAGTAATTCGTGTCTTAAATCTAAACGATTTCTCTGAAATCCAATCGAAATGTTTGACTCAAAACTCTCTGAAAACAATTGATTTAATTTCATCGAATGAAGTAATTTGTGGCACATCTTCGGGTCATCTCAAGTTATATGACGTGAGGACCAAATCAATAGTTCTTTCTATGGCTAATGAGTTATCGGTCATCACTTGTGTCAAAAGGAATCCCGATATCTCTCATATGGTTTGTTGTGGTAATGATATCGGAGTTCTTTCGTTATGGGATTTACGAAAAAATGGTCACCAATTACTTCAAGTGTCGGGTCATTCGTCTCTTATTTCTGAATTAAATTATAAGAAAAACGAACCAAACGTTTTAATCACTTCTTCATATGACGGCTCTCTTTTACGATGGAATATCTCTGCGTCCTCTCAATTGGGATCAGTTGACGCCATAGTTGGCAGAGAAGGGGTTTCTCCGATCAATTCATTTGATGTGAGCTCTTCCGATAAATTAATATTTAGTGCCGACAACGAAGTTTTATATTTGGGTCGTTTGTGAACCGAATTTTAAATCAATTAATTTGTATTTTTATTAATTTTATTCTTTTGATTAAAAGTGAAAAAATAAATAAATAAAAAACATATAATTTTGTAACAAAAAGCCAACTCATCGTGAATTTGAATAATCCGTTTCTGATTTTTTTGCTGATTTCTCGCTTTTTTCGACATTCAGTCCATTTATTCTTTGAGGCGAACGTGAAATCTCTTTTTAGTGCGATTTGTATTGAAAGTGAATTTTGTAACATTTGCTGACTAACACTAACACTAATACTAACTAACGTTAACTAATCGATACTTTTTTCATAAATTTTAAAGTATAGTCGCATTAATTTTAAATTTAATTATAAAAAAAAGTTTAATGTTTTCTAAGTTGAAGTGAGTTTTATTGACAAAATGCAATCCCAACGAAGAAGAAGTTCTGTATTGGATTACGAACACTCCCTTATGTTTGGTCAGTACAGAGAAAAATTGGCGAACTTTGCAACAATTCAGTCACAAAAAACCAATCAATTGAGAGAAGAGAGAGAAAAACAGGTTAAACACAAAACTGTTAAAACAAAATTTGCCGGAAATTTCATTCAAAAAGTTGTTCGGGTATTACAAAGTGGCGGCGATTGGATTCTTTTGGCTCTTTTGGCTATAATTGTGGCCACTCTTAGCTTTTTAATGGATATAATTATTCATCTCTGCTTTAATTGTTTGTATTTATTATTATAAAATGCATTCAATTTATGGTGAAGTGATTTACAGTAAGGGATTGGCTCATCGCTAACATTTCCGACCAATTTCTTCATAAGTACCTGATTTGGATCGGATTCGCAGTTTGTCTTATTATGTCGGCCGCAATATTTGTCAGATTTGTGTCACCACAAGCGGCCGGAAGTGGTGTTTCAGAGATGAAGGTTTTATTTTAAAGAATTTATGATTTGAAACTTAATAAGAATTTTTTAAATTCAGGTCGTATTGCGAGGGGTTGTCCTCAAAGGTATCTCAAATGTATATTTGAAAGAAGAAAATATAAGATTAGTTTAATTTTAGAATATCTATCACTCAAAACATTATTGGCAAAAGTGGTAGGGCTTCCATTTGTTCTTGGTAATCTTATTTTAAGTTTTACCTATATCCATTCTTATTTATAATTTATCCATTCTTATATATTCTTATTATATTTATTCATTTATTTTTAAAAAGGGAGTGGACTTCCTCTGGGAAAGGAAGGCCCGTAAGTCAATCAATAATAAAATGTTATTTAAAATTAATTTTTAATTCGTAATAAGTTTTGTTCACATCTCAGCGATGGTCGCCAATCAATTAATTAAAATATTTGGTTATATTTCGAGTCAATCAGAATATGATTCCCGATTTCTTGATGTAAGTTTTATAAGTATTCATATCAATAAAATGTTTTTATTTTGAGATATTATTAAATATTGAATTATTATTAAATTAATACAATTAATCAAAAGTTTTAATAATTTTATTTTTGAAAAAAATACTTAAATCCTCTTTAATTGTTTTAAAATTAACTTGTTATTTCATTAGTTTATAGCTGTGGCATGTGCTGTTGGTGTGGCCACAACATTTGCATCACCAGGTTAATTACTGTTAATTACTTTCAATTGCCATTAATTGACTACTTTCTAATACAAAAATAACTTTTCCACAAAATTCTGATATATTATAAACATTTTATTCATTTTTATTTAATTTTAATTTTAACTTAAATTAAGAATAAATTGATTGAGTGATCAAAAGTAATTTTTTTAGTTCCAAACCTTTCGTCTAAACAATAGAATATTTTTAACTAAAATTTCTTCAAATTAACGAATAATTTAAAAAAAACATTATTTCATAACTTTTAATTTTTTTAGTCATTTCAGTCATTGAATAGAAATCAATTTTTAATAATTGTTTTATAATTACTTTTATTAATATTCCTTTTTTCGAAACAATGTTTCGGTTAATTAAAAATATGAGAACAGAAAACATTTAAACTCATTAAATAATTTTTGGTTATCACTTAAAACGATTACATTTACTATATATTAATTATAAATATAATTATTTTAATTAATGATTTTATTTTTAATAAAACTATCATGGTGATTAAGTGGGAGGAGTGTTGTATAGCATAGAAATTGTGTCCGTATTCTTCTCTGTTCGCTCGTATTGGATGGGATTTTTTGCGGCCACAATTGGAGCACTATTTTGGCGACTCTTAACAGTTTGGTTTCAAATGCAGGAAAATATAACTCATGTCTTCAAAACTGATTTTCGAAAAAAATATCCGTACGAAACACTGGAACTCTTTTCATTTGCTCTTTTGGGAGGGCTTTCGGGACTGAGTGCCTTTCTTTTTGTAACAATTCAGCGACAAATAGTACTCTTCAATCGGAGGAAAACTACATTTCACATAATTCTACAAAAATATCCACTAATATATCCGGCTTTAGTCACAACTATTATTTGTTTGATTTCTTTTCCCGAATCTTTGGGACGTTTTTATGGGTCGTGGCTCTCATCCGGTAAATACTTTTTAATGTTCTTTTATTTAACTCAAGAATACTTTAAATTTAGAGCAATCAATGCATGAATTGTTCAGTAATTATAACTGGGGTGTAATCGCTAATCAGATCGATAAGGACGACATCATTGATAATTGGAGAACAGATTCGACTTCAATTTTTACGAATACTTTTTTATTTTTCATTTTGAATTTGTTGGTCATAGCTCTCGGTTCAACATTACCCGTACCACTCGGTCTAATTGTTCCTAGCTTTAAAATTGGTGCCGGATTAGGCAGGTATGATAACTATTGTGAGACCACATATCAGTCCATATATCAGTTAAATTAATGGTTAAATAAAATTAAAATATTATAACAAAATTAAAAGTTTATAAGAATTTATTGAAATGCTTTTTAGATTCTATGGCGAAGGAATGGCTTATCTCTTTCCCAAAGGAATGAATCCTTTTTACAATAGAACTGATCTTCCAATTGTTGCAGGGGCATATGCTGTGGCCGGTTCAGCAGCTTTTGCCGGCGCCAACACAGGTTTTAATATAATTCATTTAAAATAATTTGTTAACGTTTTGTCATAAAAAGGTGCCCTCTCTTCAGCTGTAATAGCATTCGAAATGACGGGTCAATTAACTCATTTAATTCCAATACTTGTGGCCACAATTGTTGCCAGTCTTGTGGCCCGACGTTTGGGTCCTTCAATTTATGATAGTATAATAAAATTAAAGAAATTGCCGTATTTACCCCCTTTAATACAATCTGGTTCCTCTGGTCATCGAATATTTGTTGAAGACTTTATGGAACGCGATTTGCTTTACGTATGGGAGGGCTGTACTTTCAGATACTTAAGACATTTACTTAACACAAAAAAACATTTAATGACATATCCTTTTATCAAATCTCCCGAATCGATGATTCTTTTGGGAACCGTTGAGAGAATTGAATTACAAAAACTTTTAGAAAATCATTTAAGTAAAGATCGAATGATTGATGAATTAAAAAAGACTCCTTCTATGGCTCAGGGGTTAAATAAGCCCTCTCCCAACTGTCCAATACATGGATCTCAACAAAGATTCCAAGTGGCAACTATTCCTGAGAATGAAGTTCTTGAAATAACAACAGTTGGGGTCAGTTTTGTCAGAAGACATCAAACTTATATTCTATTGGTTTTCACTTATTTTTTATTGTTTTAGAAACACGTTTGGGAAGAGAACCAATTGGAACAAATCGTTGATTTTAGTAGTTGTCCAATAGAGCCAGCACCATTTCAACTCGTTGAAGGCACTTCTTTAATAAAGGTTTATAAGTTTTAAATAAAAGGATTATTTGCTAAATATTATTAACAATGTTTTCAGGCGCACAGCCTTTTCTCATTACTCGGACTACAATTGGCTTACGTTACAATTTTGGGACGACTTATAGGAGTCGTTACTCTCAAAGAGGTAACTAATCAGTGATTAATTAAATATAATGTATAACTTCTATACCTAATATAAATGAACAAGTTGAAATATTCAAAATTCTTAAAATTTGTTTAAAATTTATGTATAGATTCGAGAATCGATTGAGAAAATGCATTCCGGAGAACTTCCCCGCAAAAAGAGTTACTCCGATAATCCTGAAAATGAGCCCTTAAATTGATTTCATTATTTTTTAAAGAAGAGTCTTTTGTTAATTTCTTGTTCATTTTGTTCTAGATCATTTACCAAATTTAAAGAAATTAAATATTAAATATATATTCAAAAAATATTTAATTAAATTTTAGTAAAAAAACATTATTTTGTGAAATAAATATCAATTGAATTCATATAAATTAAAGACTAAATGAATTAAAATTTGAAAAACTATACAATTTTTAAAAATTAAGTGTTTAAGTAAAAACAATTTATAAAGAATTTAATTAATTTGAGTCTATTTCTCAAAGAAATTTGTTCCGAAAGAATTTGTTCAGTTATTCAGTTTTAGAGCATTTAATTGGAGTGAGAATTCATTTTTTGTGTAAATCTTTTAAACTGAATTCGATTAAAAACATTGTGACAAATGTTTGACAACTCTTTGATTGACAACTGTTTTGGTTTCAAAGCAAAAGGACTAAAAACTCCTTTTAAAAAGTAATGTGTATTTGAAAGTGAAGTTAAAATTATATTAATTTGGATTTATCTGAAAATTCGATAAAATTAAAGTTAAACCAAAACTCTTAGGAATCTTAACTATCAAATGATATGATATTCGATCGAAGAAATGATGACTTACTATAAATTACGAATGAATTCTAAAAGTGTTTGTATTTGCGTAAAGATATGACTAAAAACTAATATAACCTAAAAATTCAAACATTTTTGGTTTCCATCACTTTTTCGTTTTGTCGAATTATTTCGGAGTCATTTGTGGCCACAGATGTAAACGTATCCTCATATTGAGGATCAGAGGGATCACATTCTTGACCATTGATTATAATATTAGGTCTAATGTGTGGCACTAACTGTCCTTGGTTCATCTTTTCAATAGCACTTCTTAACTAATTAATAAAATTCAATGAATTATAAAATATTGAAAAAAGAGAAGAATTACATCCTTTAGAGCCACGACTCCAACCAAACGACCGATTGATGTGACGTAAGCGTGATTTAAACCCAACATTGAAAATATAGAATAAACTTTGAGTAAAGTAGTCTTTTCAACAAGTTGAAAAGGAGCAGGGTCGATTCGACATGATGTAAAGTCTACCGATGAATTAAGTTGGTCCTCCTCCCAGGCCAGTTGTTCCTCTTGAGACATATCAATGATTCTTTCGCGAGGCTTTCAATCAAATTCATGTTTAATACAAATATTGCAATAATTTTATCAAAAGACTCACTAATTGAACCCTTCGGTGCAATGAATGGGACGGACTTTTAGGAACCTCTGTCTTCTCGTTTTTTATATTCTGTTAATTGAGTGTCAAAACTGAATAAAAGACATAATTTTATGACAAACCTTTTCTGGATTCGCGTCTTGAAGTTTAAGACTTTTGAAAAATATATTTTCAAAGGCGTGTCTCAAACGAGAATCTGTTTTAAAGTTTCAATTTTTGTTTCATTTAGAAGAGAATAATAATAAGTGAATATAATCTTGGAATAATCTTAAATAGTATGTCAACTATTAGTTACTAGATAATCCCAACTAAACTTATATTTTAAATATTAAACTATAAATTTTAAACACAATTAATGTATGTAAAAGTTATACAAAATTATTCAAATACATTTCAATTATCTTGCAACCTGAAGCAAAATTTTGACTTTATTAGTTTATTCTATCTTGGTGATTATCAGTTGTAGCCACTATTTTTTTTCCAAAGAATGCAATATATTAATACCTTGTACAGTTAGATTAACTGTGGAATGGGGTGAATAAGTGAATGAGACGGTATGTTTTAATATTGATTTGACGGGTGCTTTCGGTGAGAGACGATTACTCGGAGGCGGAGAAGATCTGCCATCAATTGATTGTTGAGGAACGGGAGTCACTTCAAAGCGCGACATTCGCCTAACGTTTGGATTTTCTTTGATTGGAAGCGTCAAAGACTTTGTCGACGATTCGGAAACAGCGGCCGCTCTCTCTGCGGCAGCCATTAGAGTGTCCTGAATTGAATATCTTCTCCTCACCTCCTGAAGCCTTCTCTCTCTACTTAATCGATGTCCGGCCAAATGAGAGAGTTCTTGTCTTTGAACTGATCCGAGAAGAATCATACTATTGCCGTCTTCTACTAATGGAAATGACTGAAGTTTTCGGTGAGCTTTTAGTAAATTCTTAAGATCGCGATACGTGCAGTTTCGCCAAATGTATGCCACGTCGCGAACCATAATGTCCTCGACATGAATGTGATGCGCAACCGAAGAAGTGCTTAAAATTGGGGGAAGAAATGGCAGTTTCTTTATTTGGATAATAGAATCATAAATAGACAGCTCTAAAGTCTGGGAAATTGCGTTCGCAATCAATACAGCGATAATCACAGGAATTATATGAGTCATCTGACCCGTCAACTCAAACACTATCACAGATGTGCTGATTGTGTGCGTAACAGCACCTGAAATACAATTACTTTTTTCAGAACATTTGAGAAAATATACTTCAAATTCAAATGAAACGATTACCGGAAAAGGCGGCCGCACCTGAAACAGACCACATCAGCGGCTTAAAATGTAAATTGATTTTAACTTTACTAACCGACAACAGCATAACCCCCGGGAACTATTGGGTTCTGAGAACCACCAAATGATATGCCCGACGGAAATAATTGAGCCATAATT
This sequence comes from Galumna obvia, assembly GCA_034695785.1. Lineage (NCBI taxonomy): Eukaryota > Metazoa > Arthropoda > Arachnida > Sarcoptiformes > Galumnidae > Galumna > Galumna obvia. The sequence continues at coordinate 3,924 of JAQFZM010001515.1, read as the reverse complement.
TCACCTAATATTCAAAATCATTTAATTAAGAGTTGAATACATTTTATTTAAAACAAGAGGTCTAACCGACTAAACGTCCAAACGCTGCACCGATTTTGAATACTTTAAACAAAAGAATTATTTGATGGCTATTTAAATGCCATAAATAAATATAGACCTGGGATAAAGGTTCCACTGGGCACAGGTATAGTGGAAGCCAAGATTGACATCCAAAACTAAATTAGTTATTCGACAAAAAAAATCAGTGAAATGTTATTAAAGAAAAGTGACTTACAGTCATCAATATATAAAACGAAAGATTGAAATAAATAGAAGAGTTGTCGGTCGACCAGTGCTTCAACATTTTTAAACGAACAGGATCAGATAAGTTGTGTCCCCACGTTATGTTACTAAACATTTCATTAATCGAGTCGTGAGTCGATAACTTAAATTACAAAAAATTATTTAATGTTTGGACACATCACTGGACATACTGTTGCGGCCATATATTGACCCAAAAATAATGGAAACGAAATGGACGTTAAAAATATAGTGATGAGACCCGGATATAAGAAACGACTGAAATTGAATTTTATTTAAGAATATACAAAAAATACCGAATTTCTAACTTTTTCTGTAAGAATGCACTCAATTTTTTATGGGTTCGAAAGAAGTTCACAATTTTTCTGTGAAACGTTACATAACCTGCGCCACCAAAACCTGAGGCCACACCGATCAGTGAAAAAACAAAAAGTTCCTGGGGGTCAAATGGAAAATCCGAACTAAAGTTGGTTTTGAAGAGCGCTGTTATCGCTTCTGTTTTATTAAATATTTATTTAAATTTAGTATAAATTAGTTAAAGAGGTATTAGTTTTCATGAAATTTATTAAATTTCATTTAAATCACTTTGAATTTTAAGGGAAATACTATTATTTTTTTTTAAATTAACGAATAGTAATTTGATTTCAAACACTGAGAAATAAAGAATGTGATGAAAACAATTTTTAAGTACAGAATTTTGTTTATAAGGTTAATAATACTATGTTTCCCATAAATAATTTAGTAACAATTTTTAGGATTAATTTTAGTAAAAGTGGTTTCCCTAAAATTCACTTTTAAAGTTGTTTCGTGTCGGTTACATGTGTTAACAAAATTTGAACTTTTAACTTCAACGAAAACGGAAAGCCTTGCGCATTTTTACTAAAAGTGGTTTTTCTTAAAAATGTAATCCGTTTTTATTTAGTAAAAGTTCTAAATTTTTACTTTTTCTAAAATCACCCAAAATGTGGTTCATCTAAAAATTTTTATTAAAAATCTAAAAATTGTCTCTTTTGGGAAACTGTGTATAACCCCCGATATAAACAAATCACTGATAAGTCAATTAATTTTTAAAACTAAATCCTATATTCAATAGAAAAAAGTTACCAATAATGTCAACAAACCATTACTGTTAACGATATTCCTGAAACAAAATGAGTTAAACTCATTGATACTCTCTTTATAAGTAAATAAACTTTTAATAATAATAAAAAGTATTCTAAGTTTGAAATAATTGTTAATTTCTGGAAAATACTTCTTATTTAGTGACGAAAGTCTAAGATTGTGTATAACTTATATATTATATAACTTTTATAACATAAAATGAAAATGAAAATATAGTGAAAGACTGGCCTTCATTTTTAAACCAAACTTCTAATAGTCTCCAAACAGAAGCGGCACAACACGCGGCAAAGAATCCGCGCCAATAGTTTCTTACAGCGAAGAAAACTGATGTGACTTCAATTGAAAAAAGTACTCCACCGATGGGCGCATAAAATGTGGAGGCAACACCTAAACTTGGTTCATTTCACTTATTTTATATGAAAAGGACTGAATGACGTACCGACAGCACAGGCCGCGGCCAACATTTCTCCCGTTCGCGACTCATTTTCATAAATTCCTTTGAAAGATGTGACTAACTTTGAAAGAAGTGTAGCCACAATAGAAGCAACATGCACAAAACTATATATTCATTATTATTGATTTCAGACACTTTAACATATACTTACGGTCCTTCTTTACCTAAGGGTAGACCACTTCCTAAGGTTGAAGTTAGACCTAAATCACAAAAAAAAAACATTTTAAATAATTTTAAAATAATTAATAATTTGTTTAACGAATTTCATTGAAAAATAAACAACTTTTAAAAATAATTCTAAAATTAATTTAGAAAAATATAGAATATTAATAAATTAAATATACAAATATATAAAGAGTGAACAAAAAATTGTTTACCAATCATTTTAGCGACTAATGTGCGAAATGTGAGGTATTCGTTGAGAACCACTCCTTTAATAAGTTTTTTTAAAAATTAAATGTTGTCCACTATTTTGTAATAAATTACCCCTTAAAATGGTCTTCATTTCAGGTATTCCCGATCCGACCGCCTTTAATACAAATGTATTTAAAGCTTAATTCAAAAAAAATAAGAATAACTTAAAAGAAATAAAAATAATAAATTAAATAAGGATTTAAAAAAAACCGTTTTTCAATTAATTTAAAAAAAACTATTTTATTAATTTGTATTGTATGGGGTTGTAAGGGGTCACTCAACTTCTCCGAATCTCAAATATCAGAAAAATAATTGAATAAAATAAATACATTAATCAAAAACAAAATTAAATTTATATGATTTTAATGTTTTTATTATTAATAAACTTATTTACAGCAAATGAGATACAATAAGTCCTCTATTAGTCTCTATATCTTAAAACTTTTGGCATTCTTTTGGTGTTTTTAGAAAAATATTTCCCGAGAAATGAGGAATTTTTTGAATTGTATTCAAATTTTGTGATTCGGAGAAGTGGTGTATATATAGAATATTGTTATTCAATTAATTCTTATCTGATTCATTGATTATTTCCTGTATCGATAACTAAAATATTATATCCTAGGTTAAATAATGATTTGAAAAGAAACTTGAATAAGAATAACGAGAATTTAGGGATATTTAATATTACCTAGATATATTAATTTTTAAAATAAAAACGTGTAAACGATTTTCTCAAATCTATTATAATGATTGGAATGACATTTAGTAAGAGAAGATATCACTAAAAGTGTAAAATAGATTTAAAATAGACCTGGGGCGATACGATATGTACGAATCCAGATGAAAATAATATCAAAAGTAAAGGCATAATTGTCCATGCCAAATATTTTAATAGAATATTATCTCCAGTCAAGTCTTCGTAAAGCCATAATCGAGTTTTTGAACAGATGTGTATACAAACTGCACAGCATTTCATTATATTAATTAACAAATGATTAACTCTCAACAATTCAGTAATTCCTTACAGTCCATAATGAAACTTAAAAGTGCCATGATAATTCCTAAAAGAGCGAGGAAAACCCAATCTTCGCCTATTTTTGCAAACGTGTGTCTCCAGAATATAGAAAAATAGGCTGAATATGAATAAAGAATAAAAAATTAGTTTGAAATTCACCTGAAATTAGAGCTCATAAGAAGTGACAATAAAAAACAATTAGAGGTCAGTTAAGAGAAAAGAGAATAAAGTATTAGATAATAGATTGACTTCACTTTTAAAAGTGAGAACTGCTCTGCAATTAATATGTTATGAATAACTAAAAAAGTTATCATTGAAAATATCGATTTTTTGGTTAGTCAAATAAAATGTTAAAGGTCAAATTCAATCAATTATGTACGTAAACCAAACATTCTCCTAGATACTAATGAGAGCATATGTCTGACAGTCAATGAATATCAATTAATATACCCTTAACTCCAAACTGTAAATCTTATCAATTGTTTCAATGACCAATCGATGCACTGATGGCCACGAGGGGGGGTATAGGGGTACCCCCCCGAGGCACGAAAAATTGTAGTACTAAAATGCAATAAAAAGCTATACCTCCCTCTTAACTTTCTTATTTTTTAAGCTAGCT
>JAQFZM010001514.1:0-17932 GCA_034695785.1 Galumna obvia | reverse complement strand
GCGAGTGAGCGAGAGAGAGAGAGAGAGAGAGAGAGAGAGAGAGAGAGAGAGAGAGAGAGAGAAGACGTTGTGATATTAGATAGAAATGGGCAAAAAATCGAGTCGATGATGATATACCTAAGTTTCCGTTTTCTTATCAGAATCCCTGGCGTTCGGGGAACTGAAAATGAGGGGAAGATTTTTTATACAACAAAAATGGTCCACTATTACAATGATGTGCACGTCTGGATCGGAGGAGTGTTCAATAAATACAAAGACATAATCGACATGTTATGGATGAGACCGAATCATTCATTCAGTCATTTGTGTTATACCGATAGAAACGCATATCTTTTTAGTACTGATTCCCAAAACGATGAAATGTTCAGAATTTTGGTTAAACTACTGATTTGGTGCAAACTTTGCAGAGAATTTCCGGATAGAAGTGATTCGTAGAAAACGCATAAAAAACATTCAATACTTTTAGAGTATTAAAAGAGAATTCGTTTTTAATATCAAAATTTATTAATAATTTTAAATATTGAAATCAAAATATATATAGAATAGTGTAAATATGTAAATATCCTTGCTCATATATTGCAATATTGGTAAATAGGAATTCGTAGACTTATGTTTAACGTGCAATGAGTCAAACGGCAGATGTGTTGATAGTATTACCGAACTAATTGTGTTCGCCATTCGCTGAACGCACACAACAAAACACAAGTGGATTAGATCTTTCTGTTCACTGAAGAATAGGAGTCTAACCCAATGGCCAATACCTCTCTATTCAATATCTAAACGGCATTGCATTATGTAATCAGTAAAAAAGTGGCCCATTTTCTACTCTTCGAGTGCAGAGTATTATCGCACAAAATTAGAGATCGCCATCAGATTAGTATTACTCGATTTCAAGCTCTCTATTCCTATAGGAATAGGAATTCGGCGCTCAATATATTAGACGATATTCGCCTCTCAAAGATCAACAAACTTTCGCAAAAAACAGACTTTCATTCAGTTTTTTAGGGATCTATTCTTTGAATGAATTTAATCCAAAAATTTGTCGCAATTTTAAGAATGAATCCAAGAATTATTCTTTTGATAAAAAAAGCAATAAAAGTGTTCACTCAAATCAAATTTTAAAGAATTAATTAAAATTCAAAATTATTGCAAATTTAATTACAAACACGAGTTTTATTATAAATTAAATGATAATTTAAATTTTACGCAACTCTTCTGTTATGATATGAATTAATAAAATATAAGCAATAATTTTAAATCAATTAATGATATAATTAAGTTAACTAGTTGATTTTGAGATTCATAAATTTGCTATTATTTTCCTTAATTTCATTATTATTAATATTAATGAATATTCAGATAAAAGTGTTTCAATGAATTATTGAATTATTTGTAAAAAAAATCAAAACAATATTGAATATAAAGAAAATATTTTGGTTCGTAATTATAATTTATGGGTCAAAACATTTTTTTAAATGCAAATTGAAATGTCGATCAGTGAGGGCTGTTCTCTCAATATTCTGTGTGTTCTGTTTGTTCATTGTTTACAATAATAAATAATTAGTGTTAACTTATAATTAAAATTTGTTTTTCGTTTCAAATTTACTGAATATCTCTCCAACGATGAGAAGGCCATAGATTTTAGTTCTTTCGATAAATAATTAAATTAATAAATATAATTTTTATTTATTTACCATTATTTACCAAGGTACACTAAATAGTAAAGTATTCAACAAAGAGTACTTTAATTTTAATTAATTAATATTTTCTATATTTCAAATAAATCTTTTATATATTTATTAATAAGTAATTAATAAATATATAAAATATATTTTCAATCGTTAATTAATTGTCAATTTATTCTATAATCATATTTGTTATCTATTTTACCTTGGATTGTTTTTACAAGGTATTAATTAATCAATTAAATAAGACTCAAAATGACAACTCTTTATCTGATTATATTTGATTATTTAGTAAAACCTAAATAACACAAATGCAGTAAAACTTTGTATATATTTATGTTTAATAAATCTGTTTTGCATTGAATTCATGTAAATTTTGATCAAAAAAGTATGGAAAAGAACTTAAATTATTTTAGACATTTGATGCGATGCTATAAATGATTGATTTATTGCTTATTATATATGAGTATTGATATTAAAGATAAACATTTTTTAATTAATAAAATATTAATCATTTATATATTGATTTGTTTCTCATTTATCTCTTTTGAAGGCAAAACAAAACTCTCATAAATATGAAAATATAAAATTATTTTGATATTTTAAAATGTTACCTTGTCATTTTCAGGTATCACATTAATCGATTTACCCAAATGTTAAGCAATACTTTTATTATTAAATCAGTTTAAATAATTTATGTTTAAATAAATTTTGTTTCAAATTAGTTATTTAAGTTTAAATGAAACTAGCACCAACACCATCACCAGCACCAACACCAACACCAGCACTAACACCAATTATCACTATTATAATTCTCAACAGACTTTAGATTTAAATTATATTTAAAATGATTAAGGTAATTCAATATATTTGACTATTTGGATGAGCTCTTATAAGTGGTAAATAGCGATGAATTATATAATGTTAACTAAAAATTAAATAAATTTATTTGATTTAACAGATAATGAATTGATTGGAAACTTAAGCACTAAAATAATTTATTAAAGTTTACTAAAATGTCTTAATTTGATTAAATAACAGATATTAATATCTTTAATAATCAGTGATTATTAGTAATAATGTGAAACAAATGGCATAAAAGTGATTATAATTACATATTCAGAAGTAAAAAATAAAAATAGTGCAAATCAATTAGGAATGGCCCCAATGGCAAAATATGAACCCTAACAATTACAAGTGAGGACATCCGCACAATTTATGTTAATTTATGGCACCTCTCTATTCAATTGAAATGATGTGTGAATTATTCGCTTTTTTGCTTTCTTTTTGTTTTGTTTTTTGACAAAAAACAGGTTATGATTTCGAAAGAGATGTGTTTTTGACTGATTTTATTCAGTAAACAGTAGCCAACCGTATAATACAACTAATTTTCTTCTCTATTAAATACAGATTCACTTCTCGTTTTCAAAATTTTCTTTTATATCAAAGAAAATCCTTTTCTCGTTTAGGAAAAGATTTTAATTGTTTTCATGACTTCTTTTCTAAATTTATTTATTTATAAAAAGTATAACATTTTATTTAATAAAAATTTATGCATAAAATCAAAATAATGTTACGATTTTATTAGTTTATTGAAGCAAAACTAATATATCTATAATACGGAATTCATGCATACATTGCCTTCAATTGTATGTTAGTCTCAATTTTCTCATCGATAGAACAGAGAGAAGAGACTGTCATAAATTGGATGGGAGTGCGTGAGTGCGCACTGCCTTCTAATTCCTGAGATATTTTTTAATATTAATATTAGAGTAAAAATTCTCGATTGAAGTCATCGGTCTTTCATTTGATATCATTGTTAGAAGAGATAAAATGACGGAAAATATTGAGTGCATTCACGTCGGCCAACAACTCATCCAACAAATCATATAAAATTTGATTCCACTCATTATATATCGAGAATAACAACCATTACATTGTGTTTCAAACAATCATTTTTTCGTTTCGAATCATTCAAATTAAATGATTACAACTAAATGTCTATAATTTTTTTTAAAAGTTTGTAAATAAGTTTTGATTTGAATAATATAATAAAGTGATAATTAGTGATCACTCATTCATTCATTTGTTTTAAAACAAATACTCAATATATTCACAATTGAATACAATATTTACGAAATTTGCCAAAAAATGTCGTAAATCATAATAACTTAAAAATAGTTAATAATTCAAAATATATTTATGTCTTTAATTACTAGAATTTATGCTCATTTCATAATATTAACGATATTTACAAATCAATAAACAAAAGTCAATCCATCCATTGCTAACATTTTTCAAAATAATATGACATTTTGTTTGTTTACAGAAAAAATTTTATCACAAGAATATTCTTTTTGTTTGAATGAGCATCAATTTTTCTATCTAGCTAGGTTACCTATTTTTACGTTGGGTAAACTAAGATAGATTTTTAGTGTATATTGATTTCATTTTTGAAAATTCCGGATAACTTTTTTTTATAAGAAACTGAAATTAATTTTTTTTAATTTACAAAAAGTATTGAATTAATTTATTAAAAAATAACATTAATTTTTCTATCATTAGATCATAAGATTTTCTAAAATAAATTTATTTGCGTTTTGGGTTCAGTTTTGGCGATGGATTTCCGCAGTTTTTTCATGAAAGACATCTATTAGTTTCTGGTTTTGAGTTGAAATGAGATATTTTAAAGAATTTGTGGCAAAAATCAGTAAAAAACCCCAAATTTACTTATAATTCAATTTTATTTATCTGTATTTCTATGAAATAGTTTTAAATAACTGGAATTAAACGACACTTTAATTTTTTTATTCAAAGATTGAATTTCAAAATGAAAAAACAGAGCAATGATTCAAATAAGTATTTAAACAATTTTTAATTCAAAATAAATCAAATAATTGAAAATAACAAAAACTGGCAGACATTCAGACATTCAAAGGAATTAAATGCTAACTTTGAAATCATTAAATTCTTATCGAAATTTAAACCATATTTTATAATAAAAAAAGAGTTTAAGAGAAATGAGTGAATCATTGAAAAGCAATAATGTATTTAAATAATTATTATTTGAACACAACTAAAAACCACTGAAAATATATTTGATGTCACTCTAAGTGCTAAATGTAAGCCAATCGGACCTAATTGAGCATCACTTTCACGTATAGTTATAATAAAAGATAGAAACAAAACTTTATTTGTTTCAGAAATTGAAGCAAAATTCTCCCAAAAGTGTTAATTTATTACCAAAACTTGTTTAATGAGTTAAAAAATAATTTACATTTAATCGATAATTTTTGCTTACATTTTCTCCAAAAAATGTATAAATTTTTTTTGATAAATGGTTTTAACTTTTTTATTATCTATTTTTTGGTTATAAACATCAGAAAATATGAGTTCAATTATTTTATTCAAAATTCAAAACCAGATTACGTGAGTATACAATAAAATTAATGCTTGTTTTTATCTTTTTCTTATCAGTGAATAATGAACTAAATGTTGAATTTTAGACAAAATTAAGTGAAGCCAAACAGTGGAACAACTTTTCAATTTTATGGTAATTCACATGAAATTCAGTCATTTAATTGGTCTTAAAATTGGATGAAAACTATTTTATAATCAAAACTTATTATAATATTGAGAGAAAGAAAGGGAGAGAGAGAGAGAGAGAGAGGGAGAGAGAGAGAGAGAGAGAGAGAGAGAGAGAGAGAGGGAGAGAGAGAGAGAGAGAGAGAGAGAGAGAGAGAGCGAGAGAGAAGGGGGAGGGAAGGAGAGATCGTTTCAATTAGTTCGAGCAAATGTCGCATTGGGCTGACTTATGCAAGTATAGATAGAGTGGTCATGCATTTGTTTAGAGCGCACACACACGAGACCAAAGCATTGAGTATTTTGTGCGGCGATATTTCTTTTCATAAAAGTCTTCATAATTTTGAGTGTATGAACGCTTTGCTCAGCCATTGCTCAGCCATAAAAATATGTGGAGTTAGGAAAGCGTGAGAAAAGACAAGGAATACTAGGGTTGACGTACGAGAGAAACGCTGTCTTCTATGATCATCGACTTATCTTTAAATATATTAATACGAAAGGATAGTAGGGATGAAGTGATAGTAAATGTGATGTTGGCTTTAGTTCACCCGATTTGAGGGACGACCCAAATAATATTAATGCCGTGTAATCTAATTATATGTTTGGACGGTTTGGACTCTTATTTAGAAGAATCAATCATATGAATGGTCTGCACTTATCGGACCAAACGATGTCTGCAAATGTCTGTTCAACAGTTTAGCTGACAATTTTGTATATCTTATTGGAGTTCAACTGCTTTTTAGTTGCCATCAAAAGTGCACTGAATTTCATTCTTATTAATATTCTTGAGATGTAGTCTCACTCTAACCTTAAGAGAGGTAACTAACGAACACATATTCGTTCAGTCTTTGCTTTTATGACTAAACGCGGCTCTAAGACTAACAATCTTTAAACTATACTCGAGATTAATATTACAATATATTGGAGGACAGCACGCAATCCAAACATTACATGAGAAGAGACCACTTTCACAGCAAACATTAATTCTTAATCAAACGATATTTTAAAGTTTTAATTTATAAAAATTGTCTCATTTTAATAAAATTGGAGGCAATTCCAACCATTTCCAGTCACTGGAAGGCATTTGGAGGCACTTCTAACCATTCAATAGTTACTCACTTCGACCCAATGTTTTCAGAATTTAATTTTTAATTTAAAATTTAAGCCTTAACTCAACTTTTGGTTAACATACATACAGAATGTCTTTATTTTGAGTGTAAGCAAGTATATATATATGTATGTATGCAGGTATAAATTAATACTAAATTAAATACAACAGTAAATATTTTTCTAATTACTGTCAAATGATAAATGAATTAATAATATTAATATATTTTTTTAATTTTTTAATTTTAATTATAATTAATAATTATTATTGAGTTTTGATTTAATCATGCAATATTTATCACCTTTTCTATAAAAAATTTTAAACATTATGTAAATAACCTTATTTTGGAATTTTTCCTAATTAAAAATGAATCTTGTTCAAATTTATCAAATTAAAAGTAATTTCTTTGTTTTCTTTGAAATATCAAAACCGGAATTTAATTATTAAAACATTTTGAGTCAATTCTTTTGTTGTGTTCGCAAAATATTTAAATGATATGGATGTACCAAGTTCATCTTTTGTATGGCAGTTTCACTCATACCTAACTCGATTCGACTTTGAGCTCATTGGCCTCAGGGCTCAGTATTTTTAGTGGAGCAGAAAATATCGATTTTTGTATGATATGAGAGTCGAAAGTAAGAGTAATATAAAGTAAAAAGAAGTGAAAAATAGTGCTCACAATTGATGTCTATTTATTTTCATATAATACATACATTTTGTTTGAGTCAAATGAGTCGACACACTCTCACATATTTATGAATTTAAATCAACTAAAATGTATGAAAACAAAAATGTTTTTTATCAAAATTTGTTGCATCAAAAGTAAAAAATTTATTTTTAAAATGGAAATAAAGTTTAGCACTTGTTTTGTGAACATCACTTCCAAACACTTGGAATGAAAGGTCAACTAATGTATGATTGGTTATAAAATTGTATTATTATTTAATTAAAAATTGTTATAATATTGGAATCGAGAGATACCCGAAAGCCTGGAAAGTGTTTGGCGAGAGCTGTGGTGGGCTTCTAATCATGTTTGTTGACGATTGATTCCAACGTAAGGTTATATCCTTATGTCACTAATAATGATTGATTGATATCAATTCCTCTACTCGGAGGTCGTTCCTCAATGATTGATATAAAATTTGAAGCTCTGCGCTATTGTTTTAAATTTAGTCGACTCTATTTTTGCGAATACCTGACATAAGGCGCTCACGCATTGCATGATTGAATGTATTGAGCAAAACATTGGTTTCACTCATATCAAGTGTAAAACTTGTAATAATATTAGGAATTCATATAACTTTTAATGAATTATCTGATGCTTTGCACAGACTTTTAAATGAAATTCACTTCATTTTAGTTCAAAAGCACCTGCAAAGGGTCTCTCTCTCTCTCTCTCTCTCTCTCTCTCTCTCTCTCTCTCTCTCTCTCTCTCTCTCTCTCTCTCTCTCCTAACAAATACAAAGTTTATGTTAAACAAGAGTTAGAAATGAAATTTGCATTTTTGTTCGGTCAGAGAGAAGTATGGAATGAGAAAAAATATTTAAGAGAAATACCGAATAACTCATCAAAATTATAATCACTATTGAATGGGAGAACACGAAAAACATTAAAATAAGGAAAATTGTGTTCAATTGTAGCGGAGATTAATTATTTAAAGTCAATCGCATAACAAATCACTAATGAATGAAATGAGGCCTAAATTATTTGAATACAAATTGCGATATCATTAATACATCGATAACTAAACGCTTTGATGTATAACTTTATATTATAATAGAGTGCCTTCTGATGACAGTATGTTTTGTGGCCACTGTTTCCTCTATTTATGCGCTGACACGCAGTATAATCATTGATATACCGCTTTATGGGCTTTAAACGTCTGTCTCATTAACCACAACCAACACATTTGTTCAGTGCATGTATACCATTATGAAGAGGTGCGAAGCTCTCCACTAAAAAAGAGAACACAATCGCCGAATCAAAAGAATAGAGAGAATGAAGAGAATGGAGTGAATGGAGAGAATGGAGAGCGCATATAGTGAGCCATACACTGAGCCTACTATTGATGATAAGCGAGAATTCAATACAAGTTCCCGAGAGAGCACAGGAACTCGACTCAATATTACTGAATGTGAGTGAATATATGCATCAATGAGGGGAACGACGGATAGTAGTGATGCCGAATCACACAAAAATGTTAGACATTGAAAGCGAGTCACAGCACTTCACTATACCTAACAATGTGTTCGTATATATTATAAAATATCTGCTTTTGTGGCACTACTTTCATAATAGAGATATCACACAACATATTAGCATTGACTACACAATACTCTCCTCTCAATGCTCTGAAAATTATGTGCCCACACTCTAACCATAACCATATAATATTCAATGAATAACAAAATGCAAATTCGACTAAATATGGGCTACAGTTCACCAAAGATTTACTTTTGGCATAAAATTGCAAACAAATGTTGAGAATGTGATGTCTCCTAAACAATGATGAAAGTGCAACACAATAGAGCAACCATCAGCTCAATCTCTATACCAAACAGGCCATCCCTTACCATCCAAAACATAATTTTATAAGCAAACAGTTCTAAACAGTTCTCTTTTTCGTATATTCAGTGCTTCACTGGATCTGGACTTCATTGAGTGCAGCGATTAATCCAATTGAAAGTATTGGCGACTCCACTGAATATTATGATTAAAATTTCTTTTGCGAGACTCAGTTCTCCGACAAATCAACAACAAATAATTGGACATTCATTCAGTCGATCACAGATTCTACGATAATATTTGAGGTTTAATTAATTGTCACAAAAATCAATGTTTTATCAAAAATATAATTCGAAACAAAATTATAATTTTAGGATATTTTATGACAAAACGATAAAAAGTTATTTTTGTTATAATGAAAGAAAAGACATTTATATTAAATTGCATCGCATTAAATATGACAGTCAAGTCTATTATATTGAAGGCTGTGCTCTTCTAAACTGATTCCAGCAAATTTACTCCTGGGATGTGTCGCAGAGAAAGTGTTTCTCTGTCTGACTGCATAACAGCATCACTTTATACACTATATGTGTATATGTGTTGTATAGAGCCTTATATCGCACTTTTACTCTCTAATATTGTAGTTATAAATGTGAGCCATAGCACAGCCCAGCAATTCATTCGCCAATTTCTGACAAAATATGTAGAGAGAATTGAGCAAAACTATGGCAGTAAAGGCATAGTGAGGGCACAGGCATTGCTGACAAATTACATTTATTTTCCGCTCATATCCATTGTGGCCTATGGGACAAAATGATAGATCAACTTATATTGAGACGTCAAACACAGATATCAAGACCTATATTACTGTCGTTGCCTTTGGGAGATGAGAAAATTGGCCAAAACGGCTAACATTCACCGATAGACTTAACAAAGTGAGCACTGCCTTCTCCATCAACTCTTATTTTCACTTTTATGATTAGAAAATCGCTGGTATTATATCCAACATTTCTATTACACAATATATTGTATAATACAGACATCTCTTCACACTTTACTCGACATTTGCTCTAATCGTTATAATTATTCAGTTCTGTCGCCAGATTTCTATTTTAAGGTTTAGTTACCTCTATTCAAATGTTGTCCCTTTCACTGATCACTCTTACAATACATTTCAATTGAAGCTCACGACTCATGAGTGGGATTAAACTCCGTTTCAAAAAAAGAGCTGATATAAGCGCCACAAAACTGACAAAATAGCAATAATCAGTGCCTAAACCTTAGTATAGATCTGTGCGTTTCAGCTCAACTACAGAAAGATAATCCTGACAAGTTTAGGCCTACTTATGACCAGTGCAGCTGTGATACAATTCTCTATCACAGAACTGCTCGCTTCCAAAAAAAGGTTATTATTATTTCAAAAGAGTAAAATGCAAATCAATTTTTGATGTTTTTAACTAAATATTCAAATAATTCTTAAATATTAAAGAAAAGATTGTCTTTAATACAAATTATGACTAAAATTATAATATAAGTTAATTCAAAATAATGAGACAAAAAGGTTTTTATACTGTATATGAGTAAATGTATATATATTTATAAATTTATTGATATAAATAGCAAAACTCACCCAAAAGTCAAGATATTATATAAAAATACAATCTTTTGGTTTGAATATTAAACTCTAGAGATCACAGAATATACACTTCACTGTTATGACTGTTTGTATTGCAGTGAAGCAGACGTTTGTAAAACAAAACATCCTTTGGAACGAATGGAAGCAATTTTTCAAAAACAAGTGATTAAAACATTTTTCAATTGAATAAACGATTTTAAAATCACAGAAAGTAAGAGATTGCTTAGAAAACGTAAGCAATAGTTATCTAAGTGTATGGATAACATGAATAACAGTTAAACTCTGATGCAGTGAAGTCGAGGTTTTAGTTTCAAACATAAATCTTTGCCCCTTTGGCTAATGATAGGCGTAGCGATTGATTCAACGTAAAGAAGCACTTTCTGTATAGCATCAGATGTAATATAAACAGTATTCGCTAGTGTTGTAACTTTATGCTTGACCCTAAGGGCAGTGGGAGTCCGACACCAGTGACTCCATATAGATATATAGGTCTACAGTGTTGTGAAAATAGCTTAGGGCTAAGATATGGGCCGCCTTTTAAGTGAAAACTTTTTTCTAAGTCAAAACCGTTTGTGGATTATCTACCTTAAGGTCATTTACTATAGCGCACAGATTCCCAACACATCTATTGTCAGACAAATCCAATACAACATATTTGTAACTGTCTTTCATTCATAAAACTTCTTAAATAAATAAAATCCAATTCGATTAAAGCGGAACAGTTTTATGACAAATATTAAATTCTAGTAAATTTTCTCAATTGACAGACAAATTGGTAAAGATTTTGAGTAACAATCATTTCTTAATCTATTTTCTGGTGAAACAGAAATATTTAATTCAATAAAAGAAGGATTTATTCAAATTTCAAACTAAAGAGTCTTTGAATCGATTAATCGAAAACATTTAACGAAGAAATGAGAAGTGAGTCGAAAATGAATTGTTTTATATAAACAACAAAAGTATCGAGAGATCAATAATTAAAATGAATGAAAAGAGGCCATACCTGCCACGAGCAAGAGTCGAGTGCCAAGAATGACATTGTGGTGAAAATTTAATGAACAGAACTTATGTAACAATTTTGGCAGCACTTGAATGTGTCCAAAGAATTGTTGAACTCTTTTGACTTTTTATAACACAACTCATAGAAAGTCACTCAAAGTTGTAAAGATATTTTATCCGCTTCTTTATTCGCGAGCGCCTCAAATCCTGCTGAGAATCGAGAGGATGAGCTGTATCTGTGTTTGAGCCTTAGGCTCTAAGCACCGGTACCATAATGTTCATAATACTAATATAGTATATAAAACACAGGATAAAGAATAGAGAACTGATCGAACTGCGGACGCACTGTTACGCCCCTATTTATCCGGAGGGAGGACCTCATCCAACGATGATTGTAAAGTGCTCTAAGTCTGCTCACTGTGTTCTCTAAATGCTGTGTTCAATACTCAGCTCAAACCTGTGTTCAACATCTCTCTGTCAATAGACTCAAAGCAGAATATATTCAATTCTATACATAGTTTTTGTCACCGAATGCTTTCCTAAAACATTACTCGTTTTCTATGAAATTTTTTAGAGAATCAAAAAAATATAGATTTGAGACTCAATGCTATATAATAAAAGCCGTGCAGTGACTCAAACCTTTTCTCGATACTATTCATAACACTATTCAGAGATGAATATTATTTGCATTGAATTGAACTCAAATTCAAAATACATTCAATGAATACAAACAAAATTTTATATAATTTGTCTGATTTGTGCTCTGAATTACACCAAATGTTTGAAAAAAAGAATAATATATTAAACGATTTTATTATAAATTTAGTTACGATACCAAAGATTAGAAAAGAAGCTCCAGGTTAAAATCTATATCATAATCAATTGCATTCATATCTAGTTTTGCCATTCGTTTGGTCAGAGTTAGGAGTTATCACGATTTGCCTCTGATTGCAAGATAAAAGATAAAAAAATAAATTTAAATAAATTATTTATAATTCAAATCATTATATATTAATTATCTTTTAATTTAGATTTCATTTTTCATCTCTTCGTCAAAAATAAGATTTGTCTGATTCGCACAAATCTATTAATAATTTAAATTTGGATTTAAAGTGAATAATATCTAAGAATAAGAATCGGCGCAAATGTTTCCGATGATAACAGAGAGACAACATTTTTCATGGCTTTTGAGCTCACAATCGATCGATAATATTCTCCGTTAACTTAATGTAATGATTGGCTGATTGTGTGACAAAAGAGGCGGAACTTTCACTGTTTCTCAACTGTTGTTACAAATATTAGAATTGAGATAATTCTCAAAATAAAAGCAATAATCAGAACAATATGACATACAATCAAAATAATGGCTTTATATCATTCTTTCATTTATGATCATTACTTCACTAAATTTTTATCATTCAAATGTTAAAGTTATTTGTTTAAGTTAATATCCAAGTAAAGATTCTTACTAATGAGTATCTTGCTCAGTTTTTATTTAAGAGAAAAGTTTATCCAAGAGCATCAGTTTTTTATAAGTAATTAAAGAATAACTGATTACTATTTCTGAAGAATTTATTTGAATTTTGTTTCCTTTTTTGAATCAATTAAAACATTAAAATATTTGTTGCAATTGTTTTAATATTGAATTTTGTTTTCTTAAAAATATACAAAACATATATTAATTCAAACTTTGAATTCAATAGCTTTTGGGCTCGAATTAGAAAAAAGACAGTAAATCATTACCGCAAGCCTTTACTGAAGTTCATTTCTTTTATGTTTAGGTACAGTCAAATCCTATTTTTATTTGATATTATATTTAAAATAGAGACAAAGTTTACCAAAAATGTTGAAATCGCTTTATTTATGAGCTTTAAATGTAAGTTAATATGAATGCAATATATGACTCAAGTCTTATGAATATTTTGTTTGCTTTGAATTAAATTTCGAATTACTTTATATTTGAAATAATTTTGAAAAACAATATTTCAAAGGATTCGCTTCTCTGAGGGCTTCACTTCTTAATAGTTTTAAATCAGAATAAACTAATTTTTAGTCTTAAATTTAATTATAAATAATTTTATTGAATTGTGGTTCATATGAGAACTCAATTAAATTTATTGATTTTATCCTTAAATTTATTTCAAATTAAATCATTTAAAGTAACACAAAATGTGATAAAAAAAATATTTTTCTTCTATAGATATCAACATTTAATTAATTTTTAAATTTAAAAAATGTTCTCAATTTTATATTTTTCATTAAATATGATTTGGATATAAAATTCAATTCAAATAAATATTAGTATTTGAAATATTACCAAAATTAAATTCACACAATAATATTCTAGAAAGTTTATCTCAATAATTTGATCAAGCAACAATTCCTCTGAATGTTTATAAACTAAATTAACGAAAAATTTAAGGTTCAGTTTAAATCACTTAAAAATGAACCATAATAAATTTGTTTAAATAATTTTTTTGTTAAAAACTTTGAATTATAACATTTTATAAATTTAAACATATAATACATTTTTGATGATTTGAAGATATAATACATCGAATCAAATACATAAATAACACATTTTTAAAAATTTCTCTGTTTTTAATTTTTATTACAAAAGAATTGATTAAAAATATTAAAAAGATTTTAAAGATTATTTCAATTAATTAATTCTTATTTTCTTTAAGACCTCAAATTTGGTGAATAAGAAAATACATTCCATTTAATGAACGCTTTAATACTTTTTTTTAAATAATTACACATTTTTTGTGTTGAGTCAAAATTAGATAAAATAATTCACTGGAAGTCATTAATATTAATTGAGGGCTTATTTTGAATATAATTAATACTAAAATAATTGATTATTAGAGTGAATGTAATTTTTAACGAAAAATAGAGTCAATAATCTTTAATATTATAAAGTAGTGCTCAAAAATAGTAGAGCCCCGAATAGGAGGTCAGACCAAACATTTTCTTATATTCATAACTCAGAAAATAAAGTTCTCTTTAAAAATATGAAATCTTCGAATAAAATATTTTTAAAAATGTCTGAATTGGAGTTTTGTAATTAGAAAATGATTTTTTTTACTAAATTTAGTAAATACTATGAAAATAAAAAACTTCATTTCGACGATTAAAGATCTTAAAAATATAAATAAAAACAACACTTTTTAGTCTTTTCATGAATTCTTTCTATTTTGAACGTCAGAAACACTTCATCTTTCAATAACTTTTTTTTTAAATTCATTAAAATATTTTAATTTAAAGAAGAAATAAGAAATAGCCCCTTGCTATATTAAGTACTTTAACTTATTGGGAAATAGACCTTGATAAGTGCTGTTTTTATTTGGAAAGTTTTTGGCGCAATTTTCAAATTCACATTTAATACATTTTATCTTACTATCAGTCACTAAATCAAAAATTATTTAAAATTAAATTTTACTTAATTTTAATCAATTTTAACAATTCTTTTGCACTTTTTAAGGAGAAATTCTCCAAAATTTTATAACATATAAATTTTGTAAACCTCTTATTGTCCACTGGATTGAGTCAATTTTAATTTTTACATTCTCTTCATTCACTTCACAGAAAACTTAACTATGACAAAGCAATGAAGTGAACTCTCCTATCTTTAATAGTTAGAACTAGGATTATTAAATAAAAATATAATTTAAGTTAGAAGAAGTGATAAAAGTATTTTAATTTAATGAATAATATAAATGAATAAAAGTTTCATCATTTTATAGCTTGTGTTCAACAGTTTAATACAATAAAATTCCCGAGTTGTTACCATCCGTACTGCTGATAGCTCCTTGGTGTTTATACTTATTCATAGTTTGGCGGACCAGCTATACCCCATAATGTTAAACGTCTCCCGAGTAGTTTATTCCTCTGTTGTTTAAACTTCTGAGTTGTATATACTTTTGATTACCTTTACTCAACATTTCATTCTCTACTGTTTATTAATTTTTACATATAATGCGAAAATTGTAAAAACAATTTTTATTCCATTGAAAAATAGTTTTAAATACATTTTATGGAAAATATTTGTTATAAAATTCAATGAAAAAAACATTGAATTACTCAACAAATTATTAATTAATCAAATATTAAACTCATATTTTGTATCAAAAAATAAATGCGAAGACAAAGTCATGAGAAGTTTGGATCAAATCAATGAAGAAGTCTTTGAATGTCATTATATTAACTCAAAACAAACATTAATTACTAATTATTATAATAAACTTAAGTAATAACTATAAATGTGATGATTTAAATTTTTAAAAAAATTTAGTATAATTTTCCTGTTGTTTATGTTCTGAGTTGTTTACAGATTTGTATTTGCCCCCTAAACACCTGGGAGATTCTGCTGTATAACAAATATTAGTTTAAAACAAATAACTATTAATTGAGTTAATTATCAAATCAAAAGTCAATTATTTTTGAGTATAGAATTCGGGCAAAAAGTGGTGACAATCAGTGGTTGTGTTGTGTTTGAAAGAGGAGAGGATTTTCTCTTCAGAGTTGATACTAAACTCATATAACTCGAGCTCTGATTCAATACAAGACTTTATGAATTCCAACGACTGATCCAAATATGAGAACCATTTCGTGTCATTAAAATTGTTTGTAATTGTGTTGACATCAAAGACCTTAATCTCTTCTAATTTGTATTTATATCGTCTGCCAATAATCAGAGTCTTATATCCATTGACCACACATTGAGTCCAATCTAAGAAAAGAAGTCTTTTTCCGATTCTTTATATATTTGTCGACACTTTATCCCAACCAAAGAGTTATTCCTATCGATGGCTATAATTTCGTTACAAATAATGAGTTTATTTCCATTTAAATCAATTCTTTCGACTCTTAGACACATCTCTTTGTCTGAAATGTGAAATATATGAAATCAAGTTAAGTTAGTTCAACTAATAAGTTAATCAAGCTTTTTAAAAGTAATCATACATTAATTAGGATTACCATGTTACAATCACTTTGTAATGTGAGTCTTTTAAAGAAATATGAGTCAGACTGATCCCGCTTCAATATTATCGGACAATAAGGCAACTTTTAATAGTCAAATGTCCTTTCATAGGACATATTTTAGTAAACAGGTTTTCTATGTTACTAGCACGTTGATATTTGATATGTAACTTTAGGAGAAGTATAGGACTCATAAGAAACATAAAAAATTTCCCTTTTCTTACAAAAGAGTGGGTCTCGAGGAAAAGAGAGGGCACAGCTTTTACTTCAATTTTTTTGTATCAAAAAGGTGAAATTTTTCCGTTAATATCAAAAGTTGGATCTCCACATATAACACAAGCTATCACTCCCACCCGTGTCTATCAAGTATGTGAAATTTTCCTGTTATTATCAAAAGGGTGGATTTCTTGAGAGATCACAGCCTATCACCCTCACGAGTGTGGGTGAGGCAATGAGCGAATAGTTATGGGGTGTGTGGGCGCATATCAATTACTTAAACCTTACATATTTATTTGGGATAATTTACACTTCTTAGTCAACCTATATAAAACTCATTTTATGGCTCTTGAAGTATAAGGAGGAAAATGTAATAATAAAGTAGATATACAGTTACATGAAAAAGTTCTTTACCTGAGATAACCAATAGTTGGAAATTTCAAATGATAACCCCTCTAAAGCGGAAAATTCCCGTTTACGAAGAAAGGCAGGGTACCCTCTAGAGAAAAAGAAAAAAATAGGCAAAGAATTCGAAAAATTTTGGAAATCCGTAATATGTAAGAGAAATATAAAGTCGAGAAAATAACCTTTAGGGTGGCTCAACGGAATTCAAATCTATTTTCACTAAAATAATCTAAGACAAATGCACGTTTTTAGAAATAAATTTGAAAAAAATTTACCAAGTTTTATTTTTATTGAACATTAAGAAAAACTAATATTTTAATTTATGATATTTAATAACTAAAAACAAGTTAAATTCGATCTTAATTTTGGGTTATTATAATAAACAAGGAAGAGTAGTTTAAAATGATATTAAGATCATTAAAATCCGTTTATAAATAGAGAAGAAATACTAATTCAAAATATAGGAGTTTGAAAACTAAAACACATAGAGTACTCCACTAAAAAATATATTAGTAGGATAATAATTTTTTTTGTGAAATTTCACTAGAATTTATTATATTTAATCAAACCAAAAATAAAGTAATTGCTGAATGTCAAATATGTAAAATTTTCATTAAATAAAACTAATTTTGTTCAAAATATTTCACTTCCTGAATAAAATATACAGTAGTGTTCAAATCTAACTAGGACAACTTAACAGGCTATATTTCTTACACCATTTAATGAAATGTAACATAATTTTGCATGCACATATATTGACTCCCCCCATTGTTAAATATAAGATTAGTTTTTTGAATATTAATATTAGGGGGC
>JAQFZM010001513.1:0-17934 GCA_034695785.1 Galumna obvia | reverse complement strand
GTCGTCCCACTTCTCTTTCAGGTATTCATTGATATTATTCTTAATATAAGGTATAAGTATTTTATCAATGAATCCAAGTTTGACAGCAGTTCCCAACATATCCATAATAATAACTTTTGGTTCTTTGAACCTCAACGGTGGCATCACTCAAAACTGTCTCTATTTCACACAAAACAAGAATTCAACGATTTATCACTCAATCAAAAAAACGGTTATAAATAAATTTAAAATTTCAAACTAATTGTCATTCGCAACAACTTTTCAAACATACTATCAGTTTATAATTTAAGATTATTATAACAATTTTTAAAATGTGGGCTTAAAAATATAAACAAGTAAAAAGAATACCCAGAAAAATATATTGTAAATTAAAAGCTCTAATTTAGAACTCATTAAAACTATTCAATAAATTTATTTGTTTACACTTTAAAAGACATTGACATCCAGTGGTCAATAAAGTCTTCTACTATATAAGTTTGACCATGATACAACCTATATGAAAGGTGAAATATCTGAGTTTTATTAATTTTGATTATTTAGACACTAATCCTTCCGAAAGGAATTTACAATTTAATCAAAACTTTATTCTAAAAAAAAACTAATGATAACTATATTAAGAGTCATAATTGTAGTGAAACCTATCCTTATACGTCCACTCCATGTCATTAGAATTGGCTCTTAATCTTCTGCCGACGGGTTCCAAATCGTTATAACATTTGGGAAATATTCTGTCCACTATATTCCAGGCCTCAGTCGCTGATAGGTTTTTTCGGGTAACCATAAGAGAGGCCACAGCTTTAGTTTTAACACAATTCTAACCAAAAATAAAGTTTTTATGATATTTTAAATCCAATTATATTAATAACTAACGGCATGTGTTTTAGCGATATTCCAGGGTCTGGTCGTTCCCAAAAGCATTGAACTAATCATTGAACAGTGAAACAAATTGGCGGCTCTAATCTGTTATCAAAATATTAAAATTGTTTAATAATTAGTGAGAGGACAGACCTCAGAGCAGGCGATGTGTTCCAAGTTATTAAAGTCAAAGTTTGCCCGACAGTAGTCAAACATATGAAGGAATTCATGCGCTAAAATACCGCGAATTATACCCTTATTGTAAACGCGGTTCTGACAAATCACCACTTGATTCAGGTGTGGGTCATATCCACCTAAATATCGATTCAATATTTAAAACAATTTTCAATAAAATGTTTTTATAGAACATATAATCAGTAGAGAATGTGATAGTACTGACCCGTCACATCTGATGAACAACACTCACAAGATATATGTCGACGCAAATCCACTTCACTAATCATTTAAAGAATAAGTATTTCAGTGATAAAACAGTGATACTAACCATCCGTGAGATTTAAGTGCACTCATCATAAGTTTGACTAAAGGACCTAAAATTCAATTGTTTACACAATTTTACAATTAATTAATAATTACTTTTTTGAATGACATCATAGACTTTCTGTTCACAAATAATTTTATTGTAATCTTCGCGATCTATAAGTGATTCCAACCAATTCTTCTTAATCTTATCGCCTCTTCTTTCGGGATATATTATGAGTTCCTCTTCATTCAACTTTTGTTCACTATTTTGTTGGTTTTGTTTTTCATTTGTGGTTTTGTTTGACATTTGATTAAAATTTATATAAAATAATTAATTTATAATCATTTAAAATGTTGTAAACAAAACAAAACTATTAAAAGCATGACTTTGTTTACATCACTTTATTGAGTGTAGAGTTTAGTTGAGTAGAGGTGTTCACCGATTTGATAGAAGAAATAAAGTTTCATATAAACTTCACCTTGCTCATAATTTTACTCTAAAAAACTGTTAATTTAATAATATTTAGAAAAAAGTTATTATAGTTTCCTCGTTTCAAATGAATATTAATTTTTAAAAATTGTTTAAACGGTTTTTATAATTGATTTTAATTGAGAGTTAAATATAATTTATTTTAAAATTAATTTCTGAATAAATTCTTCTTAAGTGAGAGATATCACAAAAATGGGTTTATGCTGTTCTTTATGCTGTTGTAAAGAAAAGTATCCACTCTTAGAAGAGGCACAAAAGATGAAACTAACGCCAAACAATAAACCGATAAACAGAACTACTTATAAGTTCTTTCCCTCGAAGTCAGAACTCATTGAAGTTATAAATAATGAAAGAACTTCTGTCGGACTAAAAATGGTTTTACAGTCGCCTTATAGTGATTTCTCGCACATAACGGACAACATTTACTTGACTTCTGTCGGAGGTTTAACTAAAGAGAATGTATTTGAACACAAAATCAATTACATTATAAATGTTTCGTTCGAAACACCAAATTTTAAGGTCAAAGGTATTCAAACCATTAGAGTTCCGGTAAATACCATTCATTAGATTCTCTTAAGATATCTTATTAATCATTTTATTATCCATTTATAGATCGATGACGAGTCCAGTGAAGACATTTATGTATACTTTAATGAGGTCTCGAATAAACTCAACGAAATCACTAAAACAAAAGGCAGAGCTGTTGTCCACTGTATGGCTGGAGTCAGTCGTTCAGTGACTCTAGTTTTGGGTAAGACTTAAACTATTGGACACAAATATAAACTCTTTATTTGATTTAAAGCATATTTAATGAAATGTAAGAAAAATAGTTTAAAAGAAGCGTTTAAACGGATTTATTACATTCGATCCAAAATTAAACCAAATATTGGGTTCTTTTTACAACTGATTTACTTCGAAAAAGAACTTTTTGGCATAAATAGTGTTCAAATGACAACACATATGTTCAAAGATAAAAAATTAATTGTTCCCGATATCTATGTATCAGATTTTCCAGACCTATTGAAAATGGAAACCGAAGAGGCCTTTGGAAACGTTCTTCGAAAGGATAAACTCATGCATGAGTTAACTGAAAGAACTGAAATGACTCAAACCACTCAATAATCAATAGTTTTTCTCTTTAAAAAGTTTTTATTTATAATAACATTAAAAATTAATCAAAATTTATTAATTTATCGCTTAAATAAACTTTTTTTTTGCAAAATCTCTAAAATATTGGATTAAATGATATAACTATTCAAATAGCGCTTAAATACATAGATATTACTGATAGACTATCAGTGATAGTAGAGCTCATTGTTATCAAAATAAGTGCTTAATATTCATCGAATGTTAGGTTTGGGTAAATAAATCAGTTTCGAGTATATAATATTAAGTCTTTTATTAAAGCCCTGCATAACAACAGTTATTTCCATAAATTAATTATTAAAACAATTAATAAAATAATTATCGAAAAAATCAGTGAAAATGAATGAAAGCATTCACTTATTATTTGTTTTCAGACATAAGAGATTCTTAAACAAAGTTTCAATTTTTTTTGTCTTAAGACAATTTTATTCTAAATTTATAATAAATTTCAAAAAATTCGTTATTTGAATGAAATTTTAACAAAAGATGTAATAAATTGTTTCCTCGTTTCAAATGGGAATCATTTTTTAAATTTATTTAATCGGTTTTTATAATTGCGTTTAATTAAGTGTTAAATATAATTTATTTTGAAATTCATTTTTGATTAAACTCTTCTTAAGAATCAGTTAATAAAATAATGGGTTTGTGCTGTCCTAAAGAAAAGTATCCCCTATTAGAAAAGGCACAAAAGATGAAACTTACGAAAAGCAATAAAAAGATAAATAGGAAAAGTTATTTGAGTTTACCCTCGAAGTCAGAACTCGATCAAGTCTTAGGCAATGAAAACACTACAATAGGTCTAAAAATGATATTACAGTCGCCTTATAGTGATTTCACAAACATAACGGACAACATTTACTTGACTTCTGTCGGAGGATTAACTAAAGAGAATATATTTGACCACAAAATCAATTATATTATAAATGTTTCGTTCGAAACACCAAATTTTAAGGTCAAAGGTATTCAATGCATTAGAGTTCCGGTAAAAAACATTCATTTGATTCTCTTAAGATATCTTATTAATCATTTTATTATCCATTTATATCCATATATAGATCGATGACGAGTCCAATGAAGACATTTATATATACTTTAAAGAAGTCTCGGAAAAGCTCAACGAAATCACTAAAACAAAAGGCAGAGCTGTTGTCCACTGTATGGCTGGAGTCAGTCGTTCAGTGACTATAGTTTTGGGTAAGACTTAAACTATTGGACACAAATATAAACTCTTTATTTGATTTAAAGCATATTTAATGAAATTCAAAAAAATGAGTTTAAAAGAAGCTTTTATTCACATTTACTTAATTCGACCCAAAATTAAACCAAACATTGGATTCTTTTTACAACTGGTTTACTTCGAAAATGAACTTTTTGGCAAAAATAGTGTTCAAATGATATCACATTTATTGAAAGATAAAAAAATAATTGTTCCCGATATCTATGTAACCGATTTTCCAAACCTATTGAAAATGGAAACCGAAGAGGCCTTAGGAAACGTTCTTCAAAAGGATAAACTGATGACTGAGTTAACTGAAAGAACCGTATTAGGACAAACCACTCTCTAATCAATAGATTTTTAATATCTTTTATTTATAATAATATTAATCAGAATTTAATTATTTATCGCTTAAATAAAACATTTCAGATATTTATTGAATTGTTTGCCAAACATTTGATTTAAATCTATTATAATTAAAATTTGAGATTCAAAGGAACAGAATATCATTTTTGCACAAATTGTATCTATAATGCAATTTACTATTCGGTAATAATATATTTATTTAATTAACGCTATTTTAAATATAAATTTATAAAATATATAGAATTAATATAAAGAATAAATTAATTAAATAATTAATAATTAATTAAATAATTAATAATTAATTAAATAATTAATAATTAATTAAATAATTTATTCTTTTAGATTCGATTTTTAAAAAATATCAAATAATTGGTTCAAAAAATATTTTCTTTTTTGCAAATATTGCAATCAATAAATATTTACATCCATTGACTTTTACTTTATTCTTATTTTTCAATTTAGATATATAGTAAAGTGAACATGTTAATTTTGTGGTCAAACAGCAAATAATTTTATTTTTAAATTAAAATTCAATGTTTTTGGGATTTTTTAAAAGTATGAGAAAAACAAACAAAACATGAGTTTTGATATGACCCACAATTTCCGAAAATAACACTATTTATACCTCAGCCCTTCTCTACCATTGCTTTAGAGAAGTTGGCTCAGAGTCAGAGCTCTCCTTCTGGTCCTTTGACTCAATTCAAAGCTCTTGTGTTTACTGTCTTTACATAATATTGTAACTAATGTTAATCACTATTGGAGTACAACATTTGGCTCAATGTTTATCACAAAATTCTCAGTTCTTTTGCAATAAGACATGAGTTGTGAACAACTAATTTCACGCGTCTTTAATTCCTGAGCCTCTCATTTGTTTAATCAATAAAATCAATAATCTTTTAAAGTCAATCGTTGAGAATATTTTCAGTCAATTAATTGATTGAATAAATTATTTTTATTGTAAAAATTGAATCAATCAAATCATTTGTTTTGTTAATTAAATAGAAAAAGTGTTAAAACAAAAAACTTTTATTTAAACTCAAGAATTAATTGATTTCCTAAGAAAAAGTGAAAATTTGGTTTTGCCACTGATTTGGCGATAGTTTTGTGTAAATAAGTCATTCATCTCAAGTGTTTTCCTCAAATAATTGAATTAAGAAATTCTTTTCTTTTGTATAAAAAAGTGCTTCGAGTAATGATTGACAGTTATATTCAAACAAAAATCAGTTTAACCCAAGAGTTATGAGGGAAGTGTTCCTAAAAAGTCTAATAAAAAGTATTATTAACCAATAAATTGATGCGAGTCTTTGACAGAAATAAAAAGAGACTAAAATTATTGTTCAAAACTAATAAAGTTTATGTTAAGAGTTGTCAAATGTGCGCTAATTTGAGTTTTCCTTTAGAAGACTTTGAATTCGATAAATTAGGTCTGAGTTTTAAACTTAAAATTGTTTATTGAATTTCTTTTAATGTTTTATTATATAATCAAAAAAAAGTTTTATGTCTTTTGCAATAAGTTATGAATAATGGGTTTACTCTATCCTTATGTCATTAAGTGGATGTTCCGCCACCGGCTTTCACTCAACCGCAGCTCATTGAAGAAGAAGAGACCACCAGATCATTACCCAGGTTTTAAACTCTTGTTTATATTTAAATATAAGTTCTTATGTTTGTTGTCATTCACTTACATTTCAAATAATATGTACTTCTGAGCACTTTTTGTCAGAAAAATTACCATAATCACTTTTTTTCCTTGAAATAGATTTTACCTTGCCTTATTTTTAAATTAGAGAATGCAGAATAAATGAAATAAGAAACTTTTTAAAAATAAAACTTGGGAATGTAATGAATATCATGTTAATTTTGACATCAACATTGAATAATTAGAGGAAAATTTTCTGGCTGACACCAGATTTAATTTTGCTCTTGTAATTATTTTCTTGTTTGTTATAGTTCCAGATCTAAAGATAATCCATGAAAAACAGAGAAATGTGTGATTTGTTGCTCCAAATTCTTTAATATTATTAACACAAATAAATCATTTTTGTATTGATTTGGTTGAGTGAAAGACTTTTCAAATAATCAAAATAAACGTTAAAACATAAACACATTTACAGAACTCAACATCTTTTTTATGTCTTTAAGCTTAAGAGAAGTGAATTTTCTGCTGCCGTTTAAAAATATTTGACAGAAAATAAGAAAAATATTTAAGAAATTAAAGGATTTTAAGAATTAAAAAAAACGAATAATTCGTTCCAACAGTTAATCTATTTTTCTTATGAAAGAAATTTCTTGAAATTCAATGACTATTTTTTAAACCAAATATTAATTAAAATATTTTACATAACTTCTAAGTCTAATAAAAATCTGATGAATCGCTAAAAAGTGTTTTTCTTTAATGATTAACACTATTTTCATGTCTTATGGTATCGAAAAGTTCGACCGAAATCAGTGAATCGGAAGCGCGTCAGGCGTTACTTAAGCACATATCAAGCCGTTGCTGTTATGGTAAAGGAGTCGCCAAAGACATGTCAATCATCAAAATAGAACATATGTGTGCTTTTCATGTAAGGATAACCGACTTTTTTCTGAGTTAATTATACTTTTGAAAGAAAAACTTATGTTATTTAACATAAGCGCTAACATAACATTCCTTTCGGGAGATCTCTAATTGAATAGAAAGACAACTCTGAGCCCATCCATAGACTCAACTAAAATATAATATATAAATAAAATTTTAATTTATTTTCCATTTATGACTTTCCTCTTTATATATGAATAATTACTGACAAAATCTTTATATAATTTTCGGGTATTTTTTCATTTTCATAATCTAAACTTCGATTTTTGGCTTAACTATTGAAGAGAACAGAATAAACAAAACGGCTTTTGAGTAATTTTTATATATTCATAACTCTTTGAAATTTGGTTTCATTAGAATAAATATAAGAAAACTGTTTATAATATATTGAAGTTTAGGTTAATATCATTGAAAGCGTTAAACAATTAAAGTTTAAAAACATTTTTCACATAATTTGGGAATTATTTGCACTTTTAATGGATTGAAAGCACAGAATATTTATCTAATGGAGACAGAAATCTCAAAGTCATTCATATCTATTCATTCATTCGTTTGAAATGAATTTTGATGTTTACTCAACAGTGAAATAGCATTTAGTTAAAGGCAAAACCATCCCAACTCTTTGGATAATGTCTGCGGCACAGCCTTTGGCACGAATTCCCTTATCATTTGCCAAATCTTTATATCTTATTTCAACATTAATTGATTGGATTTCCTATAAAATGAGATAAAATAAAACTCGAAAATAGTTAAAAATCTTATTTTGTTTTTGAACTTTAATTAGTATCCATAGAAAGTGTGTTTCAATAAGGAATGTGTCATAACTTAATGTCATATTTAATTAATTAGTGTTTGTGCTGAGTAACCAATTTTTATATTTAATGAAAATATTCATTAATTTAGTATTCATTGGAGACTTACACTGAGAAGAGACAAATTTGTTGGTCATTTGAACCCTATTTAGGCGGTGCTCTTGAGAACAGTATCAGTAATGAGACACCAGACATATGGGAGATTAAGGCCAAACCGAGCACTTTCTTTCAAAACCACGTCTCACAGATGGAAGTACCGAATACGGCCACTCTTAGAATGTGCCATTCATGTGGTGGAGTCGGCAGAAAGAGATGTCTATCCTGTAGTGGAAACGGATGGGTAGTGAATGTTAACCATTATTAGAAAATTTTAATTAAAAAGTATTTTAATTTAAAAGGAGTCGTGTTTTTCGTGTCGCGGCGACGGACATAAACCCAGTTTTAGTAATGGAGTTGAAAGGGAGCGTTGCTGGAAATGTATGGGCAGTGGACGGCTTCGATGTTGGAAATGCAATGGGGATGGGAGGACACAATGCCATACATGCACCGGAACGGGTCAACTAAAATGTTTCATTCGACTGATAATAAGCTGGTAATCAATTGTTATGTTGTAATGCAATTCAAAGCACATCCCATAAAAAAGTCTAATATTGTTTGCGACCATAACTTTGAGAGTGCAATGAATTTAATTTCGGAAAACATTGTGTTGTTCTCCATATGAAAACCTGAGTCCAATGTTAGGACTTTTGGAAATCATTTGGTTTAATGATTGCAATGCGACCATTATTTCAATGTTTGGTAACGTTTTCATCAGAAGAATAGACTCATAGATCAGCTGAAGTAACATTTGCTGATAATATCCACTTATTATAGAACTGAAATTCCATTTAATGAATTCAATACAAAACTCATTACTAGAGATGACTCGGAATAGACATTAAGTTATGAATTGAATGAATCTCTCATTTCGTTCATATTTTTAGAGAATATCCAAAAGTCAGTTATATATAGTTTTTTATTAGTAATTCATCCAATTATGTGACCATTTATTGATTCATTGGTGACATTCACTTAATAAAAGTGTTTAGTATTTGTTTTTGTCTTTTGTGTTATATTTCATATTATAGACGATTATCGACAACATTACGAGTCTTTTAATTTATACTCAAAATGAGTATTAAATGTAAACTAAAATAGAGTTCAAACACTTAGTATTCCGAATGTAATTCATATCACGTCCTAAGAGTGCAATCATTTTGGGCACAGAATTGAAAAAATTCTGAAATGAATAAAACTGATAATCGTTTGGAGAATAATAACAATTAAAATATAATTTTATGTGAAATGAATTACTTTTAGGTCAAACCATTGCGACGACTATATTGTAGACAATGCCTCGATTTCAGTGCCTAACAACCAGATTAGAACAGTTACTGGCGAAGTAGTCTTTGAAGAGGAACACCCCAGGGTAAGTCATATTTATTGATTTAAGCCACATAGTTTTATAAAATAAATGTTTATTATAATATAAAGTTATTATTAGCCAATTCCTCACTAAATGATTGATTTTAAGCTTAAATTATGACAAATAAAAGTTTGCACAGAATCGCATAGAATGGCACAGAATAGCACAGAATTGCCACTATTTTTGATTAATTTATGCATCGATTGTTATATTTATACAGTTGTGGCCAATAAATCACTTTCCAGACAATACTATAAATCAGGCCTCACTACAACTCATCAAATCACATGAGGATTCTTACTTACCCACCGAGAAATTATTGATGCAGGTACACTTTTCATTTCATATTATTATTATTATTATTCTTAACTCATCCATTAGAAACATTGGCAGATGTTCTGCCATTTCTTATTAGTATTCTATTATTTTTGCCTTTTTTTCTAATGTTTTTCCGCATTCATTGCAATACATATGCTATCGATTGTGTATATCATTAGTGGAGACTATTTGAGTAATTGATCAGAAAATTGGAGTTCAGTTTTGCATTTGTATTGTGTTATGTCTTTTTTGCTTATATTCTATGCTTTCAAATGTTATTCTTAGAGACAACGCGTTCTTCTCATTCCTATCGTTACCATTCATTATCTATGGAAAGGAAAGGCAGACAAACAGTACTCTGTCTATGGCTATGAGAAAAGAGTATTTGCACCTGACTATCCTCAAACCTGCTGTTGTGGCTGTACTATTCAATAACTATTGAATACTACAGTTTTCTATATTAATTATGGGCCAACACTACAGTAACATAACTTATCAATAATCCAGGGATGGCAAATAGGGGGTATTCCAGAATGCCCCCCCTTGGAGCCAAAAATAGGAAAAATACCCCCCTTAGACGAGAGTCAGAGGATCCCCCCTTAGAGAAAGAGAGGAAAAAAGAGGAAAAAATTGGTATAATTAGGCAAAAAAGAGAAATTAAGAAAAAAATTAAAAAATAATTAAGAAAAAATCAAATGATGGCAGAAATTTTGAAAAATGTTAAGAGAAAACCTCAATAAAATTTATGCATAAAATCGTGAAAAATCAAGCTTTTACCCTCAAATTTTCGTCCTTTAAAATTTTGAAAATTTTACAAAATTACCTTTTTTACCGAAATATTTTAGTTTTTTTGCATTAATTTTGATAAAATACGTTAAAATATGACAAAATATAGTCATATAAGTCAGAAAAGGCCTTAAAATTGATGTTTTATGTGTTTTAAATCAATTTTGGGTCATTTTCAAAATACCCTACCCTTATACCTTTTGGACCGAGGAGTTTTGCCATCCCTGCAATAATCCGAACCAATATTTTGTGGTACTTCTTAATATTTTCAAAAGTTATTTATATTTTCAATTATTTCTTAAACTGTTTTAGAGTTTATTTAAAATATTCGTTGACTTCTTTTCAATGCTATAAATTATGTCAAAAGAATATTCTGTATATTATTATTAATTTCGTTAAAACATTCTTATATTTTATGAATGTTTTGTAAAAAAAATTATTTTATGTTATTATTAATGTTATGTAATATCGTTTGAAAAATATTAAGTTAATAAAAGTCGAGCAGAAGAACAACAATATTATAGTTGACTATTGAATTGCTTTACTATCGGTTAATGAATTCCTTTCATTCATTGAATAAACTAAACATTGAATAGACTAAATAATAACTTATTAATAGATAAAAGAAATAGGATTAGGATTATTCATAACTCAAAGTACATCAAAAGTGAAAATCTTTAACTGAAATGAAATATTATTATTAATAATATATTTTTCTATTATATCTATATTATATCAAATAACATATGTATGTCAGTCCTAATGAATCACACAAACAAAGAGAAAGAAAGAAAGGAGAGAGAAAGGAGAGAGAAAGAAAGAAAGAAAGAAAGAAAGAAAGAGAGAGAGAGAGAGAGATCCTGGTAGAAAAACAAAATTATCAGTCAATTAAAGGTATGTCTCAAAAGGAGAAATAGAATAAGATTTAACTCAATTTATGTTTGAAAGCAACAGAACTATGAGAATAAAGGGAATGAAGGGAAGAGTGAATGGAATGAGCCAATGATCGGTTTGTCTATTGAGTGGACAAAATTTTAATTAACAAAACTTTAGTAATTGAATGAATGAATCATTTGGTGGAGAAGTCTATGTTTAGAAGAATTCTTTCATTCTATCATTCATTGCAATCATTGAGTTAACGATTTTGTTGACATTTTAATCCAAAATACGGTCCGAAAAAAACAAAACTCTAAATGCAATGAAACGAAACTTCGATTTACTAACGACTCGAATGAAATTATTGGCCGAAAAGAGTCATTAATTCACATTGAATTGAAAGTTCATAGATTGCAGTATAGGATAAGAGTGACTCTGAATATAATTAATTATTTAATAAATCTTACATTAATGTAATCATACGGTCAATGATTTTCACCAGAAATTTGTTTAGAATTCATAACTTTTTATTTAATATTAGAAATTTTATATATAACATCCTTTTATTGTTTATATGAATAGAGAGCACAGAATAAATTTTGAGTTCTGGCATAACTCTATTTTTAACTCAATTGAAATCTCATTTAATAAAAGGGAAAACTTTTTGACAAAAGTTTTTACTCGATTTGATTAATTTATTCATTTTGAAATCGTGTGTCCATTAAATCGAGTGCTGTTATGCCTTTAATTTTGATGGCATTTAATGTAATTGAAATTTTGTGCCGACACTACCGACTCGTACTACTGATGAACATGAAATGAATACCATATGAGAGACAAATACAAAATGAAATATAATTCTAATTAAAATCAAAATTTTGAATAAAATTTCCATAAAATCGATTCCGTTCTTAAACTTATGAATCATAAGTTATGATATTAGTGTATCATATATACATGCATACATATATACCAGTACATCTTCTATGTCATAGCAGATATTATAGGAAAAGTGACATCATATTATAATCTATCTCATATTATTTATTTATTAAACATCATTTACATACGATTTTTCAAACATTAACTTTGGTTTTAAATTTATACTAATCTGTAATAACAATAATATCGTTATTATAATAAATATTCGTTTAATTTTAGTTCAAATGAATTATTTATTTATTGCAGGTCTTCTCATTCACTTACATTTGGACTGAAATATTTGTTTATTGCAGTGTAATGACCAAGATAATGTATTGACCACTATTTAAATTCAGATAGACAAATACATTTTTATCAAGACTAAATCCTTTTAGAGGGCCTTATTTTTAAGTTTAAAGTAAACTATTAAAATTAATTAACTAAAAAGTAAAGTAATTTTTTATATAATAATTATTTCATTACTCATTAAAATAATATCATTCATATATAAAAGGTGCTTGCTCATCTCCATGACATTGACGCTAAAAATTGACTTAAATTTTGGATGAATTCAAAGACCATGCTCATTCTTTATAAATAGATTTAAAAATAATCATGCTTATAATTTTCTTTAAGGTAAATCATACCAAGAACAATAGTAAAATTCTCAAATTAATAATTTAAAATATTAATAGTAAAATAAAGAAACAGGATCTATTTTAGTATAATTGAATAATATCTCAAAAATAAAAATTACTATTTTTAAAATCATTCAAGTTATTATCTTTCTAATTTTGTATGAACTCAATAATTGTTTTAAATATATTAAGTATTTTATACTAACTCTTTTTAATATTCGAAAAAATAGCAAACTCTCGTTGTTATCAAAAAAAATAATTAAATTCTCTAAGAAATTCTATAACATAATTTAATATAAAACTAATATATAAAAAAATTATAATAATATTTAAATATAAAAAGTTTTGATATCAAAAGAATAGTCATTCTATAGGAGGTTTGTATAGAATTGTTGACTATTTTATACTCTATATTCTACATATTATTTATGAAATGTTGTAAAATATATTTTGAATGTAAGTATTGATAATACAAATATTTTGGGTCATATATTTCAATATTCGATTGAAAGCATTGGAGTAATAATGAATAAATGTATTTCTGGAAAACATATGGATTTATAAATTCGTTGCAAAATATGACATTGAATTCAATTTTAGACCCGAAGTTATTTTGTCTAAAAAATCGATATCAGTATTATTTAAACAAGAAAAAAAATGCAGTATTATATAACTGGGTGGGTGGGTGAGTGAGTGAGTGAGTGAGTGAGTGAGAGAGAGAGAGAGAGAGAGAGAGAGAGAGAGAGAGAGAGAGAGAGAGATTTCTATTTACATTAAAAAAATATAAAATTTCAAATACTTAAATTTAACCAAATGGAACAAGCTAATTAAAAATGAATATAAATTGTTAACCCATAGTTGTGATCTTAAAACAATCTTTTTATTATTGCAAGAATTGAAAATGTTATGACCAATAAATAAGTTCAATATAATCTAGATTATTTTCAAAACCTATCTGTCTTTTCAAAGAGTATATATTTATTAATTGATCTATTTATTATCTAAAGACCTAAAGAATTCGTAGAGAATTACTAATTAATTAACTCAAAAGTCAAAAGAATTGTATCTCAGAGTGACTATCATTACATCAACTGATTAATTGTTGTCTTTGCAAAGAGTTTTCTTCGGTTCAATTATCCCTCCAAATAGAATCTTACAAGAATAGCATCACATCAATTGTAATTACTTAAAAGATTCCTGTATAAGAATAGTTAATCTAGGTTAGTTTTTGTAATTATTCTATTCATTGTTCAAACTTATTCTGTAGTGAAAACATTTTCAGTTGAATAAAGAGTTTTGTCTCGATTTAAACAAAAAACTGAATAAAAAGGTCTACAAAATTTACTTAAAATTCTGAGAGAATATTAGGATTTAAGGCTTGACTTTAACATAAAGTATAAAATTGGAGTCATTTACTCAAAAAAAAATAAATGATTATTTGCTGAATGTGTTCACATGTTCTCTATGTTAACCAGAATTCAGAAGTTTTTAGTCGTTTTCTGAGATAAATATTGTATGAAAAGAAAGCGATTGCTTTGAAAAGAGGAAAAGTGGGGACAATTCGTGCCGAACACAATAAATAGGGAGACCTGTGTTTACGAGTCAAACGCCACACGCAATGTCTTCATTCAATTGAATTAATATTTTGTGTTTGAATACAATTGTGTGCACTTTTCCATACATTTAATTAATTAGCGTTTAAGCAATTCGAGAGTATTCAGTGACCGATACATTAAATCCTTTCATTATTTTATGTGCAAACGATTACTTTATATTACATCTGAGAATGAAATTTAAGATATGATTACAATTATTTGTAACGAAAGACTTTAAAACAAATAATTTATAGAATTTCACTAAAAATACTAACAGAAAATGGATTGGAATGTATTCTAGCTATAATTTAGCTAGCTCAAAAAAAGTGATTCAAAAGTTTGTTACTTTCTTACTTCAATCCTTTGAAATGTTTTGTCTGATCGAAGAAAAGCCATTCATATTAATAAAGAGTTTCTGAGAATAAGACATCTGTAGGACAACAATACAAAGTGTTTGCATTTCAGAGGATTTTCTTAAAATGCATTTATTTATTACCACTTTTTTTGACAAAACATTCATTCAATTCATTCAAAGTATTTCTATAAAAAATTTATTCAATTTATTCTCTCGAAGAAAGTCTTATTGAGTTAGCTCTTGGCTCTTTATTCAAATAATATTCACAAAATATTGATTTGAATTTGATTTAAACATAGTTATCAAGGAGAAATCTTCCCATAAAAAGTTTAAAAAAGAATTTATTAATGATAAATTTGATTTGTTCCTTGGTAATTTTTCTAAATAATAGGAAAATAAGATTACAGTTTAGACCGAAAAACAGTTGGAGTAATAGATTTTAGTATTATTTGGTTTAAGTTTTATTTGAAATACGAAACGATTGGAAACTATTGAAAACAATAATCATTTGTTCTGTAAATTGTCAACAAAACGACTTCCCTTTTCTTGTCTTAAAATAGATCTGAAAATAACTGACAAAACAATAAAACATTTTTCTTATGTTTTGTTGTATTAAAACTATTTTGAAATTTATTAAAATGATTGCTAGTTATTGTGTTTATTTGATCAATTGTACTAGGTTATCCTTTTTTATATTCAATGTATTAATAATCGATTTGTTTTAATAATGGAGAAAAGCATTTGAAACAAGCAATCAATTTAATGGACAAAAGGAGGAGAAGAATAGAAGAGCGAAAATTGTCACAAAAATCGAGGACTTGTTTGCCATAAAAATAAGATAAAAGTAGTTTTGCGACTGAACTAAGTTTTTAAGTAATTGAATAATTGTATCGAATTGACAGTTGAGGTCGTTTTCCACTTACATTTGCCTTTACTTGTCTTTACTCCGGACTAATCGATATCTGACTTCAGTGGCAAAAGTCTACAAAACTTTTATTCTGTGTTTGCCTTTACTTTCACTATAAAAGTTGTACAAAATGTTTGACTCCTATTTCAATCTATGAGTTCTTCCAATTTTAGTCAAAACATTTCTTTAATTCAACTTTTATTTCAAATTTAAAATTTGTTTTATTTTAAATCGTTTTACAATTGTTGATAAAAATATGACAAAATATTAACATAAACTTTATATAATCAAATTAATAAAAATTATTGTAATTACAGTATTTAAAAAAAATATATGTGCATGGTCAATATTCAGGATATGTTTACAAGATTAATTTAATTGCTTTAAATAAAGTCAAATTTCAAAAGTAAAAATATGCAAGATGAGTTTTAAATGTTTCAAAATAAAAAAAAAGTTTAAAAATTACTTTAATAAATAAAGTCGAGTCTATTATTTTATATCATTTATTGAAATCAATTATTGAAAATATTATCACAAAATTTGAGTCAATAGATGTCTCTCACACTAAAACGAGAGTCGACTCAACTGTTTGTAAACAAAAAGACATTTCGTTTGAATTTTATTAATAAATCGCCGAAAATTTTATAATTATTAAACGAAATATTAACTAATATTAAAATCTAAAGAAATGCCGAATCAATCAAATAATAGTTCAAAATCAAAGCCTGAATGCGATCCAATCAAAGAGGAAAAATTAGGTCTTATGCGAGAGGTCGGCACACAAGCCGTCTGGTCATTGTCTTCGTGTAAACCAGGTATTTCTTATACATTTTAATATTAAATTAAATGATCCTAATAAGTTTCTAACTTAAATGGTGAGGTGGTCTTGAAATTAAGTGAATTTGGTATGAATTAATGGTATTATTATGGATAGGTTTTGGTGTGGATCAGTTGAGAGACAATTGTCTGGAGACGTATTGGCAATCAGATGGTCCTCAACCACATTTGGTTAACATACAGTTCCGACGAAAGACTACAATACAAGACGTGTGTATATACGCGGACTACAAATTGGATGAGTCGTATACCCCTAACCGTATATCTGTTAGGGCTGGTAATCACTTCCATGATTTACAAGAAGTAGAACTCATGGATTTAAGTGAACCCAACGGATGGGTTGTAATACCTTTAAAGGACTCAAACGATGCACCCATTCGTGCGTTTCTCATACAAATAGCTGTCCTCTCAAACCATCAGAACGGAAGAGACACTCATATCAGACAAATCAAAGTCCACTCTCCGGTCCAGAACTCAATCGTTTCAATACTAGACTTTCCAATCAATTTTACGACAGTAAAGATGTCTCAACACTCAACCATTAGATAACAATTTTTTATTTCAATCCCAGCCTTTAGTGAAAACAAATATTTTTTCATTTATTTATAATTAGTTTTATTTTAAATATTTTTCTCAAATAAAATAAATTTCATTTATAACTGTTTTTTCTGATAAATCACTTTTTGGCCGTTTTTATGGCTTTTGATTGTGAGCTCTGACTTGAATTCATAATAAAGTCTTTATTTAATTGGATTTACTCTGAGTTCTGATGAGAAAAACAAAATTTTTGTTTTAGTTTTTTTGATACAATCTTATGACGGGTTATGTCTATAATCATATTATATATTATGATTAATAGTGAGACACCGGTGCGGCCTTTCATACAACTAATGCCAGCGGTGGCCATTTCTGCACAACCAATCACAAAACTAGTGGTTATGGATGTGTTAATGATCCTTTTGGCAATCATCGGGTCTTAACTATTGCTTAGGCTTTTGGACATTCATTTCGAGGTTTTATCTGAAGTCATAAAAGATTTTTGATTCGAATAAATATTAACTCGAAATTTATCTCAGACTCGAAGTCGGAGTATATCAGACCTTCAGATATGGATTTCAAAGATAACGACACATATATGATGTCATTTCGTAATGCTTTTGATGATTGTTTAAATCCCTGGATATATACTAACCCTCAGTGATCGATGACTGCACTGGGATTTTGGTTACTATCAGCCCAGCACTGGGCAATCCATACTATAATCTCTCTCTCTCTCTCTCTCTCTCTCTC
>JAQFZM010001512.1:0-17935 GCA_034695785.1 Galumna obvia | reverse complement strand
AAATTTGACCTTTATTGTAAATTAAGTCATTTTCGAAAAACAATTATTATTTTTCTATTTTTTCCAAGAATGTATTTTTGAAATCTTAAAAGGGAGTTTTAATATATTATTACTAGTTTATTTTCCACTTAAAAATAATGAATAATCTTGCTTAATTTTTGTGTAATCCAAATTCTAGTAGAGCACTAAAAATGGCATTTTTAAAATATTATACTAAAATAAGTAGGTCAATTAATAATTCAAGAAGGGTTTTTTTCTATTTCTAATTCTGTGTAAGATATTTATAAAATTTTTGATATATTTACAAAAACCTAAATTTTACAAGATGATTTGTAAAATTTCAACAACTTTTTATTTAGTTTACAAAATTAACGAAATTTCAAAAAAGTGCAAGGTGATTTTAGAACTTTTATCAATTTTTCAAACTAGAATACATAATTTAAATGTAAATATAGAATAAATGGTAAAAATATGACTTGAAAATTCTAATTAGAACCTAAAAAAATTAACAAGAGCAGATCATGTATTATTTTCCTATGTTTTTTTAAAGACCGTATATTTTTTTATAAGATAACCGAATTTGTCCCTGAGCTATTGAGAACTACAGGTTGTTGCTGTGGGGGAAGAGCAAGAGAGAGAGAAAGCGCTATTGCAACTTTGAGTAGGGGAAATATTATTGAGCACCCCCACCAAAGTAAATACACATTATATTGTAGGTCTAATTATAAACAGACATTTATTATTGACTTACTAGATTGCATATTACTTGGTAAAATTAATGGGGTAAATATATAAGGCGTAGCACTTATTTCATTTCCGATGATAATAAAAGTTTCGATTAAATTGAATTTTCAAAAATTGATTCAAAGGTAAAGTTATTATTAGTTTTGTGAACAGAATTCAAACACTCCTTAAATAAATCTAATCAAACAAATAATAAAAGAAAATAATATAAAAACGATTACAAATAATTACTTATATTTCAAACAAAGTTTATAATTGAATCAAATATTAGAAATAAATTTATTTTTTTCAATCGTTATTTGCTTTCATTTTTTCATCCACACTCTTTTATTTGACCAAGTTTAATGTTTTAACTTAAATTTAACATGCACATTCTTCGCTAAAATGAAAATGGTTAAACAACTCAACAACTTACAAATGTGTAGACCACCTTGATCATTTAAAATAAAACAGTAGTTAAATATTATATTAATATATCTATAAAATGTAATAAAAATTAAATGATTTTTAATAATAAAATATTTGTACGAAATTATGTCTCAAAAGTAATTCATTAAATGTTTATTTGTTTCAACACTTGATTTAAATTAATTTTTAAAAATGAGACCAACTTTTGGTGAGTAATAAAGTGTTTAAACATTATTTCAAATAAATTTATTTGTTAAAAGTGTTAATCAAAACAATTTTATTGATACTTTTGGACCCATTTGTGATTCTGAGCTTCAGATGTCCGGCCAATGATGTGGTAAAGCCGTGCACTTGTTCTGACTCGACTCGTAAACTGATTTGCATTAAATATGATTCAAATGATTTTAATTCAAATAATAATTTGAAGAAAGTCTTGGAAAGGATAAGCAATGGAATGAGTCCAGAAGACGGACCCTTCAGCCTAATAATGATAGTCAATACCCAAAGCCTCACGTTTGAGGAAAACCTCTTTTCAAACCTAACATTTGAAGAATTGTTTGTTTTTGAATATAATTTAACTAAAATTCATTCAAATATTTTCGACAAAACGTATTCATCGCTCAAAAAAGTTTATATGAATTTGTATTCTCTTAAAGAAAACCAACAGAACTACAGTCTATTACAAGCCCTGAACTCTTTGGAAAACCTGCAAGTTTTACAACTGGACTTTGGCTTGAATTCAATCATAACAATACCTGACTTTGCCTTCAACTCAAACATTAGTTCTCAAAACAATTTGACTGAAATCAGTATCAATGGAAGGATAGAAAGTGTGGGTCAGTACGCTTTTGCACAGTTACCAAACCTAAGGTTTTTGAGAATTCTCGACGAAATTCAATCATTGGGTGAACACAGTTTGGAGTTCGAGAGCGACTCCTCTCAAGAATTGGAAATTAATTTGTCTTATAATAAACTGACCGGTAATGGCTTTGCGGTCAACTCTTTGTCTAATATTAGAAGAGCTGTGAATTTGATTCTCACCGATAATCGAATCAAATACTTGGATGAGTCGGTATTCAACCCTTTCTTCGATGCAAATAATGACAATAAACTTGTATTGACTAAAAACCTTCTCGACTGCACTGACTGTCGAAACTTTTGGACAATTAATAAGAAGTCGAATCTAATCAACAGAATTATTGATCCAATTTGTAGTTCCGGTCAAAGTATTTGGGATTATATATGGATGTGCACCACTACTGATACCCATTCTACTAATGCCATTACTGATAGCCCTTCCACTGATACCAATACTGATGGTCCTTCCACTAATACCATCACTGAGAGCTCCTTTAATAATATAACTGAAACTATTAATTCTACGGATAATAATAATAATGGAAAGAATGGAAATATGTCCACATATTTAACATCTGACAACTCATTAATTTTATCACTTTTGGTTATTTTAAAACTTTTATTAAATGTTTAGAAATATTAACAAATAATTAAAAAATATTAAAATAAATTTATTTTATTCTCAAAATTGTTATAAAATTTAAGAAAAATATACTTTTTATAACATTTCTCATACTTTTAATTATATATCTATAGTAAAGTGCAGGTAATTAATGATATGACAAAATAGTATCTATTTTCACTTGGACATCACCATGCACATTTACCAAATCAAAAAAAAAATAATCAAAAAATGATCTAGGAATTCATATTATAGTTTTCAATATGAGATAATTCTAATTTATATGAATTCTTAAAACAGCGAACGATTTTGTTTTGATGTACAGCCGGTATGTTTGTGGCCGACCTCAGAGTCCACGATATGGGAAGATGGCTGTCCTCAATAAAATAAATGGGATCGTTTATTGGCAAAAATGACTGCCTTTCGGGACTTAATTGTTTAACGCATTTCTCTAAATGTGTTTCACTTTTTTCGGGAAACTTCTCAACGATTGCAATGATTTTCTGTTTCTTATTCTTCTTCTGGATTTGAGCCGCCATTCGTTCCTCGCTTTTGACAATACTTTCTTCGATTGCAATTTTAGCCAACATTTGCCGCTCTAACCAATGGACCAGATTTGGTGATTCTGTCCATCGGGGGATCTGTTCCAGTCTATCCCAAGTGGCCAAACATCTGACGCGCAAAAGCGACACAAACGACGTAATCGATGGTATGGAGGGTTCGCCCGAACGAAGGATAGCAATACTGTCGTTTCGAACCACTCGACACAGTCTTAGATAATCACTGGAAATGATTTTTGATTGATTAGTTCGACAGCAGTGCAAATGAAAAATGATCTTATCTTAAATATATATTTATATTTCTGTCCTATGATTGACAAAAAACTTAACCTTGCTAAGTTTGGTTATTGGGTTATCTAAATAAGTTTGTATTTTAAAGATAACTTCAAGAAATAACATTTTAGACAATTGTTAAATTAAATTGAACTTGTCTATTTGTCTAATTAATGTTTGACTGATTGATAGGTAAATCATGATTAGTGGAAATATTGTGAAATATGTGCTCACTTAAAATGAATGGGATATTTAGTTCTGGTGACAGTCCAGGCATTGCTCAGACAATATATTTGTGGTAATTGTAGTCCACGTATGAGATTTGAGAGCGACTGCCAGTTTCGTAGTTTACGTAAAACGCATCCGACCTTTAATTCAATGTAGAAAAACATAATTTTAATATAAAAAATTGTTTTTTATCAGAAAAAATGTGTTTGACTTTCATTTACGTCAATTGTTTGTCAAACAATTATTATCCCATTATTACTAATAAGAGAAAGGTCTTTATGAAAGGTCTTTATTATTGAGAATTATCGCACTCTCTCTCAAAGCGTACATTTAATTGTGAACTAATTTCCAATCAGATTAGGTATCGGTTTATAAGTAGTCGAAACCAGTGGCTCACTCTTACCCTATATATTAAGGGACGGCCAGAGGACTGCTTCCATCAAATTCTTATATTAAGCTTGGTAATTGTTAATAAAGTATTGATATGTTTGAGATGTGATTTTAGCATGGTTATAGTATTTAAAAGGTAAAAAGGCTATTTATCACACTCAATTTACACCTATGTATCTATGGTCTTGGTCATCTCTGATTTTTTGAAATTCTATTATTCTTGAAGGGTATGATAAGACAATTAGAACGACTGTTCTAAAAGTGGGTCTTTCCTTACAATTCTGTCATCTCATTGTTATCTAATCGTTCTCTGAAGGAGAGGGTCATATCAAATGTGAAGACAGGAGTTGTGCCTAACCTACGGGTGCCTTAATATTAGAGCATGAAAATGAGAATAAGCACGTAATCTTGAACACTTTAAATTCATAGTTTGTAAACTTAAAC
The DNA here is from genome assembly GCA_034695785.1 of Galumna obvia. Classification (NCBI taxonomy): domain Eukaryota; kingdom Metazoa; phylum Arthropoda; class Arachnida; order Sarcoptiformes; family Galumnidae; genus Galumna; species Galumna obvia. The sequence continues at coordinate 13,408 of JAQFZM010001512.1, read as the reverse complement.
TTACCTCAATTATAGCGGCAATCTTTTTGCCCTGTGCTTCAAAGGTTGACTCTCGTAGTATTATATCAGCGATCAATTGAGACAATTCTTGACCGAATTCTAGGAGTCTATTCAGTTGACTAGTCCTGTCCGCTGCTTTGCCTTTCTTGAGGACCAGTGCCATCACTTCGTCTGATGGCAGGCCTACCATTAAATCCTTTTCAATTCTGGTTATCTGTAGGGCTAAGGAAATGGGGTTTTCCAGTCTTATTGATTGAACTAAAGTCTTGGCGTCTGTTTTTAAGTTTCCCCCAACTCTCAGATCAAACTTATCTTTCCGTCTCTTCGGTAGTTGAAAGTGAACAGACTTACGTCGGATAGATAGCGATGTATGAGCTCTGAGTCTTCCCTTTTCATTACTTATATTGACTTCAAAGTCATCTCTGATGGCGAGTCCAACATTTGAGTTCAACTGTTTCTTAATGACTGTCTGTTTTGTGATGAGTCCGTGCCTTTCGGCTAAACCCAATTTATGGAAATCAAGCTCTGAATTGGTTCGACGAAGAGGTAATTTGGCGTTTGGGTATTGAATCATTCGAGTTTGTAGCTCAGGGTTTGGACACATAAACTTCGCCGCATTCGGCAAAACTTTATTTAGTTTTTTAATAGACTTTTCTGAGCACTCAATCCATTTTGTGAGCACACAGTCAGCCAATAGTGTTAAGGTCTGCCAATCAGACTTTCCTTTGTAGACATCACTACCGTCCATCGGAAGAGCTAATGGGAAAAGACAGGTATCCTTCATATCAGTACCAAATCTCTCCACAAGTCTTATGTATTCATTTCGTTTTGGAGGAGAAGTATCTGAAGACGTTTCAGCAATTTTGGGTAAATTATTGTTTCCTAATTTAGGAATTGTTGGCTTTGAAAACGTTGCTGAGGACAGAATAATTTCTGGGGAGCGTTCATCGCCTCCAGTAAAGGTTTGCCACTCACTTATCACAAATTGCTATTAGTTTTGGGGCAAAAAAAGGTTCAGAATTAGTGAGAATTCTATGAATTCTGATATAATGTGCAGATATTTAGTGATTTTTCTAAAATTTTGTTGTTTTAATGAATCATTAATTAAATTGTAATAAAAATATTTGATTTATTGCTATATTTGATGGCATTCTTTTACCTCTAATTATGGTTTGTATTAATGGAAGTGATTTGAAGGCAACGGATGTTATAAATAATTGGAGTAATAATTGACTGAAAATTCAATGGAAATGAAAACTGTGTTTTGCGGTCAGACTATAATGAATATCAGGTTTTCTATCATTTAAAGTATATTCTATTAAACAAAACTATACAAGAATTTAATGGGAAAAAACATAATTTTCATTGTTATCTATCCGAAAAAAGTTTAATTTTTGGGAATTCCATATTTCCTTAATACTAGCAAACAAGTTGTTATGTTGCCAAGGTGCTATTTCAATATTAAATGCTAAATGTAATAGATCAAAGTCTGGAGTGCAATAAACTAATAGAAATAGTTGTAATTAATTAATTCTTAATAGATTAGTATTGAGTGAAACTTAGATTATATTCAGTTCTGGGATTTGTTTTGATTAAACTCTAATTCTTTTCTGAAAACTATTGGATATAAACTTTGAATTATAATTAAAATATTTTTGTAACCAATAGTTTTGGAACTTTACTTCACTTTCTATAGACTTATGAATGAGACGATAATTGATTAAATGTACTGTCACATGTTTATCATTGCTCAATTTATTAGTTCCTAATATATATGAGAATTTATACAAATGTATGATTAAGATTGTATCTCTTTCTTTCATGAAAACATTGTTAATAATATTAAAAATATGTTAAAAGTATTAAAGTTTAGTAAAATATAAGAAAAGCTCACATTATTAGCATTAATGCTTTCAATTTCGTTGAGATGATCTGGCTCCTCTAATAGAATTTCGGAATTAATCGATTCGTGGAAACTGGTCTCACTGTGAAAGTCGACATACGATCCATAGCCAGAGTCGTATCGGTTGATACCCGACCGGTTCTCTTGGATTCTCTTTATGTGAATTTCTTTGTTTTTATTATTATTTAAAGAATCGATTGATTGAATCGAATCGTAGTGACTGTTGTCCACTTCATGCAACTCCACTCCTGACTCAAGACTTTTGGCTTTCTGGAGGACAGGCTGTGCGCCCGGTTTGCCATTTAATGGTGGAATCACTAGACTTCCATAAACATTGGTTTTAACATTCAGGTTCTGCACATTTAAGGTCTGAAGTTCTTGGTCTGACTTCACCGGCATTTTTGTAATCTATTTGAAAGAATATGAATGTATTTCACAAAAAAATACAAAAAAATATAATGATTTTAAACTTTTAAAAAGTTATGACAATAATTGAATTAAATATAAAAGGCTTTTATATAATGTGTTCACAATTTAGTTCAAAGGAAACAATAAAATCAATAATAAATAACTTTTTATTTCAAAACTGGTGTTTCAATTGATTGATGCGTTTGAGGCGCTCTTTCAATACTAGAACAGATTAATAGGAATTATTGACGATTTATACTACCAATAATTGGATTGGGTTTTAAAAAGCAATCGCTCAGAATCGAGGTCTAGGAATCGGTGATCACTTGACTATAATTTTAATCCTTTTGTGGATAAAAGAGTTTATACTTTTTTTGTGATAAAGAATTTCTCTTTTATCACATTTTTCTCTATTACACAATACCTGGACTTTTGATTAGACAAGTATTTTCAAAGTATCTGATCGGAGACACTCTTTACAGATATTTTAATCTTGTTTAGAGACCTTTTCGGAGAACATTTTTTTTCTTTATTCATTGATGAAAATATGAACCAAAAAAGTTATTATTTCTGATAAAATTCTTGAGTTTTTCTTCAGTCAATATTTGTTTTGAAGTGAAAATAAATAAAACCTTAATTTTCAATTATCTAATGCTCACAAACACTTGACATTTAAAAATAGGCTTTCCTTTAATAAAGCATATCAAGTATCAAATATTGAATAGAAATATTTATTTAAGAATAACCACATCTCAAATCTCCAGTCATTGGCATACCGTTAAACAGTAATTGTCATTTTAATTGTCATTTTAAAACCTAATTTCATTAGATTTATAATTTTTTTTTTAAATTAAAATACAGTAAAACCACTATACCTCGACCACAAACCATTGTTTCAATAATCATCTTGTATAGAAATTTTCCTCTATATCTAAGAAACCTCTATATCTTAACCATAGATGGCTAAAAGGGGGTTATTTCAAAATACCCCCTGAGACGCAAAATTTTGAAAATACCCCCCCCCCTGGAACATTGAATCTTTTAACATTACGTCTATGGACAAGCACTAGGTCTGTTGATATTTTTTTGGTCCAGGGGGGTAATACCTCCCTTGGACCGGTCACCTTTAGCCATCTATGATCTAAACTCAAAATTCTATTTCCCAAATCGGTTTTAGTTGTAGAGGTTATACTGTATTTTGACGACTTATCTGTAATTTATTATATTTTTTGTTAAATTTAAAGACTTTTAATAATCAATAAATTAAAAAATATAACAAAAATGTATTTTAAAAACAATATACACTCGATTGCGAAACCATTTTAATTGATTTTTTGCTATAAAATCTCTCCCATAAGCTAGATCAAATTTATTTTTTAACTACAACTGTAGTTTTGTCTTTCGTTTATATATTTTTAAAAATTATTACATTGACTGGATTATTTTTAACATAATTGAATAAAATTTCTCAGCATGTATGACTCAAAAAAGTTATCAAGCTTAAAAGTTGTTTTATATCTCATTTTAAACTATATTAGAAATAAGTTGATACATGTTTTGGGATTATCTTGAAAAATAAAATAATCAAGAAAATCCGCAATTTTTTTTAATTTTTCTTGGCATTTGTATGCAAATTATCATGCTAATTTCATTGAAAAATAAAACAAATATAATGATCGTCAAGCTCTGTAAGATATATGAAAATAAGCAAGTTATATTAAATGATTTTAATATTATAGCTTATAATTTATAAGTAATTAAAGAAATTTGTAACGAAACAATTTCAGATTTTTGTTCATAAAATTATATAACATTTATATAACATATGAATGTTTTTGTATTGGAACTTACATCAACCTTGATGAATTTAAAATCCTAGATTACATAAGAGATTTAGTAGCCAAAATTGAGTGCATATTTTTAAAAATATATACAATCAACTTTGGATCAAGGAAAATTTTTTGAAATAAAAGAATAACCTTGCAAACTAAAGGGGCATTTTAATTCACCAAATAAATAATTAATTTAAAATAATTTTATTCCTAATAAATTAACATGCAAATTATCATAAATATTCATGAATATTATGTAAACTTGCTCTTGAACTTGCTCTTGGTAAAAATTGTAAAATATTTATCTCATACTTAATGCTAACTTGGTATTTTATTATTTTCTAACTATTGTTAAATGAGTAAATCATAATTGCATTTTGAGCACTTGAGCAAACAAAATAATGAACTAGATCATTGTATGAAGATAATGTCACAAGGTGAAATTTATACAATAAGTTCACCATAATCAAATAATGATTATTAGATTTTTTACGTCAGAAAAATGTTCTGATAAAAAGTTATTGGAATTCAATTATTTGAAGATAAATAACAATATTTTACTCATTTCTAAGAAAAAGCTATTGTTTTAAATCTTTTATCACTTTTCAGTGATATTTAGCGAACAATTGTATTTTGATCTAGATAAAATTTAATAGCTAATCGTTCTATTTGGGAAAAAGGATTTCTAGAGTAAACAATTTGTTTATTATGAGTATTTTTCAAATTTACCCCCTAGATCATATGAAAATCACATGAATCACATGAGTGTTTGAAAAATTCAATTCCGGGATCAAAATATTAGCCTTTCGTTAGTTTGAGGAAAGTTTTAGTTAACGAGAAAAGTATTGTTTGAATTATCTAATAATAACTAATAATTATTATTAACTAATCGATGAAAACATCGGATTTTATGCTCGAATTGACTGTCATTTGAGTTACAGTTATTTCCAGAAATATTTTCGAAAAGTGTTTTGATTTTCAATAAAAAGTTTTGTTGTTTTTTTGTGTATTATTTTTTGTGATAAAAAAGTCAATCAATAAATGAATATTTGATTAAAATAATTATTTTTAGTAATAATTGACTTAAACTTAATTTATGTTTTTCATGATATGAATCGTTGAATGTCTCCAAAATAAAGACCTAGTTTATAAACTAGTAAATCATTTAAAAAAAATGAAAAACTGTACTTACATTTTAAACAGAGTTAATTTGGAAAAGAGTTGTCTCTCAAAGAGTTAATTAAAGTAAATTAGTCTTGGTTGACTAATTTTAAATTAAATGAAATGTACATGTTCAAAATGTTTAACACATTGATGTCTTCAAAGAGTGAATTTATTACATTATTTAATTAAAAAAAACTAGCTTGATTCAATCTAATTAATGAACTTTGTTAAAAGGTTAATGCTTTTGACAAGTTCCTATAATAAAGTGGCACAGGTATGACCATAGCTCAGGTATAGTGAAATATTTTAGTGTTTAGACAACAAATATTATGTAAATATTATTTTCAATATTTATTTATCGGCAAAATGTTAGAGAAAATGTTATTTAGAGTCAGTGATGCGCAAAGGGATCACTCAATTATTCTGTACAGTCGTTAAGTTTTCTACTTAACTTAACTAAAGAATATTTTTATTACCTAGATAAAGTAGATTCAATAATCATTATAAATGATTATTATTCTATAAATCTATTATTTTATTATAATGACCAAGTTTATTTGCTATTCTGAGAATTTTACTCTCAATTATTAATGAAATGGAAACAAAAGTTCTATTATTTTCAATAAATAGATATTTAGTCCTCTGATGAAAAGTAGCAAGGGCATATTACGAAAATATTGGATTTATTTTATTTTCAAGGATTATTGTATAATAAAAGCATACATTTCATAACTAATTCAATAAAATTTTACCATGCAATATTTGTTTAAAAAAAGAGATTGAATTATATGAGACAAAGAACAAACATATTTTTAATATGAATAAATCTATTAAAAATAATAGAAAAAATTACCTTTCTTGTGTTTCGAGTCATTATTTACTATAAATAGGTTAATAAACGAAAACGAAACTGATAAACAAACGGATCTTGGTAATTTAATAGAAAAATTATCAGAGAAAACACAATTTATCAGTTATTCACTTGTTTTTAATCCAAAGGCTTTGTATTTGTTTTCTAATGAAATAACACTAAAAATATTTCCGAAGTATTGATATTTCCTTTTAATAAATAAATCAAATAATAAACTATATTTTGTTGTAATAACTCTTTTCTACCGGTTTTTCATATAAATCGGTAATAGTTTTATTTGCTATGAATTCGTGGAATTCAGATACCAAGGATAGAGTTATCTAGTTTAATTGAATTTGAAAAGAAAGCACTAATAAAAAGTTTATAATTTTAGTTTCTTTTGTATATTTTTAATAAAAGACCTCGGGCTTTGCCTCGATTGTACATCTCTGTAATTATTTACATAATTTTGAAAACTTATTATAAAAGAATTTTTCAATGATTTCAGACCTGATTTCAGTTAAAATGTAAATAAGTTTAGAGTTATAGTCATATAATAAGAGAAAAATTTTATTCAAAGAGTTATTAAATATTGACTTCAAAAGTATATAATTTTTTGTTGGGCTAAAGAAGAATAAAAATTAGAACCAAGGTAAAGTTAATGAATTTATCTATTATTGACTTTTTAAAATATTCGTGTTATTTATTCAAATGATTGAACAGAAATGATTTGAATCATTGAGAAAGTGGTGGTAATAATAGGCAATAGATTTATGAATAATTTATTGACAACATTTAAATATATGCTATTAAATTAAGAGATGTGCAAGGTCGTTTTACAAGTGTTTCAATTCATTGATTTGTTTTGCAATAATAGCTATTCTATTCTCAACTCTAATTGCTATGGAATAGACTTAAATTTTACCTTGCTTAAACATTTAATTTTAAATAATTGTTTTGCTTTTCTGATTAATGACCTAGCCAAAATTCAGCTGTTTTTAACAAATAATGGAATATACCTTGGTGAATGATTCACGGATTCTCACTTATAAGGCGGGTCTTAGTTATCCAGGTATTTGGAAAATTTTGAACAAATTTTTGATTGATATGTTTTTTTGAAATTTAACATTTGTTCTTTGAATAAAAATAAAAATTGAGCTTACTGTTATCTTATAATACGTCTTTTTGAACTTGCGCAACATTTGACAAGATGTTTTCTGAGTTGAATATTGATTGAATTGACCAGTGATCACAAGATATCAATAAAAATGATTTGAAATAAAATATTGATATTTTCAAACTTATTTCAAATAAAAAAATTAACTGAAAATCACTTAAAACAACAAAAAAATTTTCTAAAATAAACTTTAAACAAATCTTTCGGTTGAAAAAACAAATGATTTTTAGCACAGAATTACTTTTAAGACTTAAACTTTTAAGACTTTCCAAAGTTTTTAGTAAAATAAAAGGAAAAACAAATGAGAATTTCTATGAAAATCAACGAAAGAGTATTGTTTCAAATCAACAATAATTAATAACTCCTTTTAAGTACTAATTTTGCACTAATTTTTGTATTGTTTTTATTAAACAAATATATAAATAGAAGTCTATTATAAAGAGAGAGAAAGAGGGAGAGAGAAACTGTTCTTTTTATTTGATTTTAACGCACCATATGTTCAGTTAATCACACATTTTTTACTCGATTATTCATCAATTATTTTTCAGAATAATTTGAAGGATGAGTTACACAAAATGTTCTTGAAACTAGTGCCCAAAAAACACTTATTTCTAGAACAGAATCACAAGAATGACAGACAAAGAGTGGAATCCAAGTGTTTGAGGTTTGCCTTCAGAGCAATGATTATAACAAACTCTTTAATTAAATATTAAACACATGTTTTATATTAATTAGTTTTTTTAAATAAATGATTATTATATACTCTTTTTCTGTAAATAAGTGGAAAAGTTATCCCTTTTTTAGAAAAAAAGGTGAAAACTATTCTATATATCATTTTAAATGTGTTTTAAAATTCATTAGAATTAGTGATTAATTAAGGTATAAATAGAAAAAGTACCTTGGACACTATCATAGTGTCGAAACAATAGGTAAACCTCAATAAAAAGATTGAATGAAAAGTAGACAAACCTTAATATCAATAAGTTTTAGCAAGGTTGAAATGCAACTAGGTAAATCGTTTTCCATTTCTTAGTGTTCACAACAGTAAGTAAATCACAACAGAATTTCAAACGATTAACTTAACTCTTGGATAATACATATCCAGAATTGGAATAATAATCGTATAATCTTGGTAATAAATAGTCAACAACCCGGCTAATAGTCATACAACAAAAAGCAATTCTGAATAATAAAAGACTTACGAAATACTGTACTTTGAATTCCGAACAATTCTTTGCTGTTTTGCGAAACATATGATTGAATTTCTATAGAAATTAAATAACATTAAAAAAGAAGTCCGTCCGCTATGAATATCCTGTCCTCCTGTCCTCCCACTGCTATTTAAACTAATTTCACAGATATTTTACATTTTTAGTGGTTGTGTTCACTTCGTTTGTTCATCCGATGTGATGACATTGAATTTAATTTTCAAACAAAACACGTCTACAAAAGTATTGATTTCTTTTATATTCAAATAATTTATTTGTTTTCAAAACAGATTCACTCAATTTGTTTGAATTTCAATAGTCTTGTAATCATATCCATCGAAAGTCTTTTAATTCATATTGAATAAAGAATAGCCAAAGGGGTAACTAATGCCTCCTAATATCACAGTTGTATCACAGGTGATATTAGGAGTGGAAATTTGAAACATATCTTAAGTTTTTTTTTGGTCAAAGAATACACTTTTATCTAAAATATTAGTAAATAAATGAATATTTAGTTAAAGAAATTAATATTAAGAAATTCCTTGAATTTAATTAATTAATTGATTTAATTAAATATTGATTAAAAAGTATTGATTTCCGTATAAATTATATGTAAATAAATGATTGAACACTTTCTAATTGAAATTTGTGAGCAAGGTCACTGCAAATTCTGTATTCAGTATTACACAGAATATTATATTATCATAAAAAAGAGATAACTCTTCAAAGAACTACTTTTTATGGCCATCAATTTATGATGGAATATCAATTAGAAATATTAAAATGATCTAGCAATATTAGATAAACTTCCGGTTGAGCAAGGTAATATCAGCAATTTGAACCAAGTTTATTAAATAAATTAATGTTTCTCATATATCGTTGAGTCAAATTGAAAAAAGAGCTGAACTAAGTTTTATGAAGTTATCAAGTATTTGCTGACCAAGTATTTTGAAGCTAGGCTAAAATTTTATAACCACTTATATAGAATATGATGACTAGGGGCAATTTCTTATTGTATAATCATTTGAACTCTATGTCATCCATAGAATGACATAGAGTTCAAAGGATTATACTGTGAGATCTTGCCCTTGGTCACAATATGAGCCAGTTTTGTGAACTTAAGAGTCTGTTTGGTTTGTATGGATAAATAAACTAAAGTTCTTCAACTTTAGTGTAATATTTAGGGTAATTTGTCTGATGACGTTATTATTAACTAAATGATAGATTTGTTCACAATTCTGTCTAATATTAATAAGTCGACCATAAAATACGTCAATTGAGCTAAAGGATAGGTATTGTAACAAAATATATTAAATTAAAAATATTCTGGCTAATTTTAATTATTAATTTACTACTAATTAGTTTCAAAGTTATGAATTTAATGTTGCAAGATAAAATTTTTAGTCAAAAAACTGATGTTTAGCATTATATTCCTGTTTTGTGTTTTGCAAACAACAGTCAATGACTCATAAGTTTACAAAAATATTTAAAGCATTTGTCATTTGTTAACGTAGAATTTTTGGATGCCATCTTTTTTGATATCCATTCTTACAAACATTACGTATATTATTTGATATGAAGACAATAAATGTAATAATTTATTGATAGCTCAACATGTCGCCCAAATCTCTACGTTAACAAATGACAAAAGCTTTAAATATATTTTCTTTTGAATTTCGTTTTAAATCGTTTTAAACCTTTTGTTTAAGACTTTTGGACAAACGTTTTGTATTAAAATACAAATTGAATCTAATTTTATATTAATTGTTAATAATGTCCGACAAAATTAATAAAATATTAGATGACATATGCAATGCTAATGGCTTTAAACCTGAAGAAGTGGACAACGATTCCAATGAATCAGTGAATAGCTCTGAAGTTCAGAGCTATTCAGAGTCTAAAGAGACCCAATTTGATCCAATTGGAACTCTTAACCATAAGTGTCAGGAAAAGGGATGGAAATACCCTAATTATAGGTGGGATATGTCGGGCGCAGCTCATTGTCCTCTGTTTACATCGTATTGTGAACTTAATATTAATGAAGAGGTCATCACTGGTATAGGAAAGGGTAAAACAAAACAGGAGTCGAAGAAGAGCTCTGCCCTACATATCATCAAACAATTAAAGGAAAAGGAGAAGAGTGTCAATACCTGTGACCACAAAAAAGACTTTTTCTCCTATTTTAGAGAATTTCAAGACTTGAGTCAACACTTGGAAGAGATTATAGCGGACTCTACTTCTGATGATATCGAAAAGTTGGACAAAATGGCTGTCATTATGGGCTGTACTCTCGAATATGTCGTATCATCGGATGCCGTCAAACGGGTTGTCCTCAAAGTAATGGTCAAAGAGTTAGACTCTATTCTATTCGTAACGTTTAGCGAAAGTGAAAAAGCATTAGAAATGTGTCGAAGAAATGCCGCGAATAAAGCGGTTAATATTATTGAAAACCTTTTGATAAAAGACGAGAACTAAGACTAACACTTTTTTTTGAAGTATTCACTCAAATAAAAAGTTTTTCTATTTTCTATAATTAATTACAATTAATTAACCATTTATTTGATCGAAACTCATTTATTTTATTAAAATTATTTAAAAATTATGTTTTGTATAACAAACTATTTGTAAACGAAATGCAAACAATTTTGAAATTTAATTAAAAATTTGGATTTATTTTCAAATTTGAGTTCAATTACTTTAAATGATATAAGGCTTAAAAGAAGTTGGGTTTTAGAAATAAATCACCCTAGAATCTGGTGTATTGGTCGCGACTTATACAACAACAAAAAGTGATCTAGGTTAAAAATATAGACCTGCAACTTATACATGAAGTGCACACAATTACTACTTAATTAATACAACAAAATTATTACAACTTTTGTCAATAAATGACCTGCCACTTATACACCAGATCGACTTTTAACCCAGATTTTAGGGTAATTTAAATTTAATTTACTTTAAAATAATTTTTTTTTTATTTAAATTAATTTGTGAAGAGTTTGTAAAAATTTGTCGATGTCTTACTCAATAAAAAATTAACTTGCTTAATTAAATGTGCAAGGTCAAGACGAGGAATTAACACAAAACTTTTTTTCATGGGTTCATCCGTTGACAGTGTTGTATATGGGTAGAGCCTTGACAGAGATAGCAAGAGTAAGCTAGATATTTCATTAAAATATAAGAATAAATTTGATAAATCAGTTTAACCAAATTTATTTAAAATGTAAACAACAAATATTTTAATTAAATCAATACTCTATTATAATATTCGCCTTTAAGTGAGAATTAAAAGTTAATTAATAAGTTAATTAGTTAATTAATATTAGTTATTAAGTTAATAACTAATATTAATTAACTAATAATAAAAAATAATTAAAAATTATTATAATAATTTATTATAGACTCTATATTACGGGTATAGAGAAATAAAGTTTTTGTTTGAAAAAAAATTGAATGTTTTGGCCGAGAGATAGCGCTTTGATTTAGAGAAAAATATTAGAGACAAACTCTTAAACCCAAACCTAGCATAAAGATTGAAACCCGGACGGTTTTCAGGAAAAGAAGGAAGTTTTATTTTAATAATTAAACAAATTAAGTAGGTTTTATAATATATCAGACCATGTATGACTGAAGATTTATTGATTTTATATAAAATATGAATATCAAAGATAGTTAGCGGGTATAGGTTTTGAAAATATGTAAATATTATGGCTCTAATTGAAAATATAAGAAAATAGATAGTAAGAAATTTTTGTTCACATTTTCAATGCTATTATACAATGAGTTTCTATTAAATTTAAACATAATTTGTTTCACAATTTGTTTCAAACATTTGTTTTGAAGTTTTGTTTACAATTTGAGTGAATTCTCTTTAAAAGTATTTAAACATTAAATCATTTAAATTAATTCAGTTTTAGGTAAAAATGAGTCAAAGGTTTATCCGAATTGATATGAAAGACATTTGCGATGAATTGAGTGAAGACTTGAAACGAGAACTCATTGAAAATCAAACGATTTGTGTCTCAAAACTACCGACAAATCAAAAGACATTAAATTATGATTTAATTAATGATTTAAAGGACGAAATCAAAAGACTTGAAAATGATTTAATGTTTGCCAACAAATGTCTGAAGACTTTTAATAAATTAAAGAAATATTTGAATGAAATTCGACCTAAAATTGAAAATATTTTGGATTTTAAAGAAAAACAAAAATTAAATGATTTTGAAATTCAATACAAAAATATAATTAAGAAATTGAATGAAAGAAATCAAAGAAATGAAAAGAAAGGAATGGTTTTAATGGAAAAACATTCACTTAATGTAATCGACAATAAGAGAGATGACCACAACTACTCTATTAAATTAGAAGACATTGAATGCAATGACTCTTTAAATACTAAAGTTTTAGAGAAATTTAGTTCAGAAGAGATCAGTTCTCAAATCAATGACAATGAATGCATTAAATTAGAAGAGAATGAATGGAATCACTCTTTGAATACTGAAGATCTCTTAGAGAATATTAGGGAAATGAGGGAATCTTCAGAAGAGATCAGTTCTAAAATCATTAAAAACAGTGACAATGAGTGCAACGACTCTTTGAATAATGAGATTTTTAAAGAAGAGATCACTTCTGGAGTTATTCCAGAAAATATGGATTCAAATCAAGAAAACGAAGTCTTTATTTCAAATGAATTCGTAAATGAAATCGAAGTAATAAATGAAAATCAAATGACAGAAGAACTGGAAGTCAATCCATTAATTGAAAGGAATATTCAGTCAAAGATTGAGAATAAAGTAATGAATGTCTCAAATAAAGAAAAGCCTTTAAAAGTGATTAAACGTAAAACAAATATCAAAAGAATAT
>JAQFZM010001511.1:0-17936 GCA_034695785.1 Galumna obvia | reverse complement strand
ATGCATTTATTGAGGTTTTCCTTTAACTTTCTTCAAAATTTCTGCCATCTTTTGATTTTTTTCTTAATTTTTTCTTTCTTTTTTTTGCCTAATTTTGCGAATTTTTTCCTCTTTTTCTCTAGGGGGGGGGGTCCTCTAACTCTCGTCTAAGGGGGGGTATATTTCCGATTTTTGGCTCCAAGGGGGTATTCCGGAATTGCCATCCCTGGTTTTAGTTAAGCTTCAGTTTTGGTTCCCATTTTCAAAGACTAACCGTTTCTATGAATCATTACAATTCATAATATTATGAGAACACATTTAAGTCAATGATTTTCAGTTAATGAGGCCCTCAATTGATCAAAAATAGAGTCCCAATTGTATTGACTGAAATTCACATAATTATCAAATGGAGGGGTATTTCAAATAAATGACTTAATTGGCTTCGAATAACAATTAATTGTCAAAAGTATGTAAAAGAAGTGAAGTATAACTCACTCTATGGTTCTGATATGCGGTAACGGCTGTAAATTTTGTTTCGGGAAATATAAAAGTTTTAAAATTTTCAGTTAAATTCATGTCTTCGTTTTTAGGCACAACATATAAGACATGAAATCTGGGCTGATATCTATGCATTGAATTTAGTATTATCTAAGAATTGAAAATATAATGAAAATAAAAGTTAAATATATTTGTTATACGTGTCCGTTGTCGTCCAATTGGTTATTTGTTAGTTTAACCTTGTCAAACGAAACTACTTGTTTCATCCAGTGTGCACCCTTTGCCGGTGAGTCCGGATGCATATGTATTCTGGGCGGTGTACTCGGGTCACCCTTCCCCGCCACGACCCAACTCGAACTGATTTAAGTTTTAATTTTTAGTGGTTTTAGTTATGATTTGTGTGAAGAAAAACCTGTGAAACGCATATCTATATCTCTTGTCATCGACGGGCATAAAGTCCATCATTAAAATATAGTCAGAATTTGGATCCATTCCTCTTATTTTTATTTGAAATGTCGGAAATGCTCTTCTGTTTTGTTTCAAAAAAAATTAAATTTTAATTTTACATTAATTTTAATTTAATTAATTTTATAGTAAATCCTCTTTTTTCAACTTCAAAACGTTTCAACTGATGTTTAATTCACTTTAATTTTAAATTTTCACAATAATTGCACTCATTTTAAATGTTTACTTCATTTGATGAGAGGGACGACTAAAATCTCGATTCTAAGGGGTATTTTGTGTAAACTATGACATATTGCTTGTCTATAGACATACATGTAATGTTAAGGTATTCAAAATCTAGGAGTGTGGAATGGAGCTAGCAATGATAGTTTGCCCAGTTATTCTTCAATAGGGGTATTCGGGAAAACTCCTCTTGAACATCCCTGGTTAATGAGTAAACGCAAACATTATATCATAAATTTATTTATTTCAAAATCAAAATAATCTATAAATGAGTCAATTAATATAACCGATACTAAAATATAGCCTCAAATATAGGGATAATCAAAGAATATGGTCCCAAATGGGGTATTTTGCCAATTTTGCTCTTCCATGGTATTCTAAAATTGACCCTATTAACCATTTTTAGAATATTTTAGATATCTTTTTTTGACCAATTTTTGAGCTTTTTTTGGGGAAAAAATTCTCCCTGGAAACCTTCCTTGGAAAATTTTGCCCTTGCCAATCCCTCATCTTTAATATGTTTCAAATTAGAGTCCAAACTTTTAAAAATTTCTCCAAACCTGTCCTTCCCTTCCCTTTCTTTAACGATTTTATAACCGGGAATCCTGACCCTTCCCTTAAAGCTTTTGTTGTTTTAAAATATTAAAGAAATATTTATTTGATATAAGAATAGCAGTGAATTAAAATTAATTTAAAATTAATTGTTTTTATATATTTTTATATATAAGGTTTGAATTATTAAAAGTCATATTTTTGTGATATAATTTTCTTTAAACTTTAGAGTTCTTCACATTTTCATTGTACACAGTATTCGAATATTAAGGGTTTAGCTAAAACTAAACGGGAATCCCTTCCCTTGGTTTTATTTTACTAACCCTTCCCTTACGGGCCCCTTAAGGGTTAAAGGACCTATAAATTCCCTCACAGGAAAGGTTGGCTTGGAGTTAACAAGAGTTGACATTAAGTGAGCTTGGTGATCGATATTTAAAAAACCAAATATTATAATTTCTTTCATTTCTGAGATTATTTCGATTAAATTTTAATCGATTTTTATGATTATAAACGTATGAAATAAATACAAATTTTATGTCAAAGATTTTCCTAAAAATCATAAAACATTAATAAGTTTTCATTTAATTTATTTTGAACTCAAGACTGGTTTGGAATTTCAATATTTGAATTAAACAAAATTCATTTAAAAAGCATTTGAAAATAAACAAGATAATTCTATTGATAATTCTATTGATAATTCCTTGAATACATACACAAAAGGCGTATTAATAAGATTTGCAAACAATAATCACTCATAAGTTAACTAACAAATGGATACAAAATTGAGTTTTTTTTAATTTGAATTTATAGACACAATTGTAATCCAAATATAAATTTACCAAAAGATAAAAGTATTGTTAAGTCTTTAAATATTAAAGTATAAAGTATAGAGTCTAAGCAAAGTCTAAGCAATACATTTGTATTCAAACAATAATTTGTTGTAAAGAAGAAAAATATTAGACTTTATTTGTTTGAAAATTAATATTTATATTCTGTGCTCTTCATTATTCAAGATTTGTTTGAGTGCTAACAGCGTGTCGTTTGTCCGCTCGGTTTGAATAAATTAAAATTGTTATGATTGAGGCATATCTTCCTGTCCTCTCAAAGTAATGTACATATTCTTGTGTTAGGAAAACGTAAGCAATTGTTTTGCCAATTAATAACTCATAAGAACTAAGTTTTCTAAAAGAATTCAGTTCTGTTCAGTTGTGTTGTGTTCTGGAAATATTCCTCAAATATATTTAGTTGACTCGACTCCCACTCAATCAAATTGTATACATTATAATCATTTGAATTACTTTATTTCCGTAGTTAGACATTGATGTTAGACAGATAACATTCACAGATACCATCACTTAAGCACTTCTTCGTATTTATGTGAACCACATTTTCTGATTCTTTTATACGAATAAATTAAACGGTTGACAACAAAAACAACTTTTACTCAAACGTTAGTCTCTTTAAACAATTGCCATTCAATAATATGTGCGATAAGACAGATGCCTCTCCTCTTTGACATCCATATCGTCTATCAGTTGTTGGCCTTCAATAGTTGTGAATATTTAATGGAATCACAAAATTGATCACAAAATTGATTTTAAAACCTCTCTATTTATCTAAACTTTTTTCAATATTAGTTTTTTGAGATATTTTTCAATTTTTAAATTTTGCGTCGAATGAAAGCAAAGATTTTAGAGTAAATCTGTTGAAAGCTTTTGTGTAGACATAAACGGATTGGAATTTTGTTTTACTTTTTTCCATACAAAGTGTCAAAAATACATAAAATGATAGATGACTTGTGATCATCACTAAACCTATTCATATGTTCTCAAGTGTTCGCGAATTTTTAGTATAAATTCTGATGTCATGTCTCAGTAGAAGTGAAACTACATTTCGACACAAGAGATCAACAAAATTATTAATTAATTTTAAAGACATTACAGACAATAAACTCATTATTAATTGAATTGATTTCAAAATTTTAGACATTTTGTGTCTGAATCTCAAATTTCTCACATCATTTGGTGTCTGTATTATAGCGCCCACAGAGAGGATGGATATATGAGACCTAATGTTCAGTAGACTATCAATAAGTAGAGGTTGTGTTGCGTTGTTTGAGAAACAGTTTTGGTTTGGGAGCGAATGTGGTTTTCTGTGATTCTTAAGCTCTGTATGCGTTTTAAGCAATTTAATGACACACTTTGACACACTTTGTCGCCTTCAGGGGTCAGTGACAAATGAGATACCATTAGAACTAACATTAGATATGGAAACACATGGGTTTCCACTAAAAAATTACTGAATTCTATGGCTATGAATCAAATGTCGGGAATAACTATTTTTTCTTAATTATAAATTTCACTCAAATACACAAATCATTGAAAGAGAGGACTATTTCTAAAATAATTAGTGCTAATAATATTAGGAAAGGAGGCATCGATACATACCGTCCCGCTTTCGTTACAATCATTTCAGTTCCCAATTCGTTAAACTCATCCCAAAGACATTTCATCTCAAGACTAGCATTAGTTGACCATAACTTTGGATGAATGGGTCGCTCGATATTCATAGCGCTCCCATTCCTCAAAATCGAAATATTATTGGATCTGAGGGGTGACGACAAGTCGGAATCACATGAGTTGACAGACAATTGATTTTCATCAGTGATTCGCATCGCAGTGTCCGACAACTTTTGCCATAAAGAAACTGAACGATTGGAGTTCGGGTCTGAAGTGTTTATCAGATCGTGTACTGAATAACAACAAACCATAAATTAGTGTTCGATTCACTTATCAAATGCAAAGATGTGTTTAACTTTGGCTAATGTCAACTAATGTCCCGATACTTGTATTCTTAAGATTATATAAGTTGTCTCACGAACTGTATTACGATCTAACGGTTAGTCTAGTATTGGATAAAATGGGGAGAGTGAGGGAGAGAGAGAGAGAGAGAGAGAGAGAGAGAGAGAGAGAGAGTCGGACACATAATGTTTTACGATTTGTTTGGCCCGACTCCAGTCCCATATATTTAGTGCCATCCGACTCATCCTTAACGATGCGATTGAAGGCAGTGCACTGAATGCACCCCAAAGTAATACTATACTTAAGTCAATAGTGTGTGAGTTATAATATATTAGTTGTGTTTCTCTAAGTTTACGTCCAGCTGTAGCCCAATGTGACAACTCTTGAGCGCAACAGGAAAAGGAGTTCTTCAGAGCTCTCTCTCGCATCTCTCTCTGTCATTGAGACCTCCCATATAGGTTCGGTTCATATCACCGAAAATACTTTCTAATAACCGAAGCCAAACAAATTCGTTTCTCTTAACTATTTTGAATTTTTTAAATTTCAAACCTATAATAGAGTTAATATAGAGCCGTATTTTACAGTCAATCGATTTATTTTAACAAATATTTTCACTCATTTTTTCACAAAATATTTTTTTAAAAACATTTGTTTTTAAGAGAATTTTCTTTTGTCTGTTTTCTCGTGTTTTTATTTCAAAGAATTTCAGTTCACAACTAATCTCATATCAAAAGATTGTCAAATCATATAAAAATGCAAATATTTTAAGCGATCATTACTTGCATTCTATGACTTAAATAATAAGAAAGAATGACTTAAAGAATGCAAACCTGAAACACAGTCCCCACTTATGACCAAATCGTTTGATGCAATTCTCATATTAGGACACGTCTTTGAAAATGAATTTGTAAAGAGAGCACCGGATTTCTTCCAAAGCTGTCAATATTCGCTTTTTATAAAAAATCACTTCAAAACTTTTTATAAAACTCTTACTTCTCTCGTTTCGGAGCAAATATTGCACATCCATTGCAAGTCATTTGAACCGCATTTTTCACCGCATTTACTGCAAACAGACTTTAATACAATTAAAAACCAATTTTTTTAATTCAAATTATTATTCAAATTATTTCAAATAAAAATTAATTTTTATTAAAATTCATTAAGAATAGTAAAAATTATTAGTAATTATACAAGATACATTCACTTTTAAATTTTTATTTATTAAAATTAAAAATTTAAATGAAATAAAGTAATAATCGATAAATTTTAAAAATATTTAATAGAATTTTATTCGACTATTGATCATAGATTAGCGTAAGTGAAGCCATTTGTTAGGATTTTTAATACAAATAAATGTAAGACTGACCGCTATAGTTTGTTCAAGGTTAATCAATTTAATTTTTAATAAATTGAAATTTGTAATATGTTTCAAATAAGAGGAAATTTAATTTTTCTTATTTAGCAAAAAGTTGTGAAGATTTCACTAATTTATTTAAAAAAAATGAAAGCATTTGACTAAAAATTATTTAAGATTTTTTTTTTAATTTAAGAATACATTTGTAATGTAATGTAATTTTTAATTTTAAATTTTAGTAATCTTGGTAGAAATTAAAAATAACTACCATCTTTTCTATGACTATCCTATAAAATATCTATCTAAATTATTGATCATTGATACAATAATTTATCTGATTTGCATTTGAATATGAGATGAAAGAGCTAATTGAGACAAAACACAAATTATATAAAAAGTTTTAATCGAATTACAATTGAAACCATTTGTCTCTCATTATATTATATTTAATTATACTTCGAATTGACTTAAAAACAATTTTCAATTTTGAGGTTTAAGAGAAACAATATTTAATATGTCGCTAATAATTGTTATTTAGTATAAATTAATAACAATTATTATTATTTAGTTCTGCAAATCAAAGGTATAACAATATATACTTGAAATACAAAACTTTCCAAATTAAAGTTAAATATTTTAAGCCAGACTTTAACTCAGCATATCTTAGACAATCTATTAGGTTATAATGACTATTTTATCAGAGTAAACATATTCTTACTATAACTTAACTAACTTTTTAGATTTAACATGGTATTCAAATAGGAGACATCATAAGAAACAATTTGATCCAGGTTCCATACTTGATTAAACATAAGATAAAGTCATTAAAGAGCATACAATCTATATTTGCTAAATTAAGACAGAGTTCGTCTCCTTTAAGCCTCAGATACTTATGTCTTATCCCTCGTATTAAAAGATTCAAATGAAATATTTACGTATTTTTTTTATTTTAAAAAAGATTTAATCCCATAAAAGTCTCACTTAATTTACTCATAGAATTGTGAAGATTTGTTCAATTTTTCATAATTAGATTAAATAAATTAATGATTTGAATGATTAAAAGGATTTGAATTTATATATTAAGTCAATATTTTGCATATGTTTTAAATCACATTATTTTCAAATAATTTATAAATTAAATAACCGTAAAATGTTTTGATTTAATATTTTGATGAGTTTTAGTTAAACTATTTAATAAAAGTTTAATCATTTGATAATTAAAAAATTAATTAACAGAAAATCAAATAAATTATTCTTTGATTAGTTTTTTCATAAAAAGAATGAAAATATTATAATAAATGTTAAAATAATATTAAAAAATATAATTAATAATTACTTTAAAACAATCTTTGCATCGATGGACAGAACCTCCGAAAAGAGTGATATCGTTGATTGAAAGACAGGAACAGATTTCTTTTGGTTTAGAATTGGTTTTGATAGGATTGATATCATCCATCACTTAAAAATTCCAAATATTTTAATATTCTTTAGTTTCAATAGTCCTATAATATCACTCGTTTTGGTACTTAAAATTTCAACATTTAGTTTATTAATTCGTTCGCAAATTAAGGCACTTATAGTTTGGCACAATTTTGCATTTTTCACGTCTGAATAATTCTTTTTCATCAAAACTTTCAAATCGATCGCAGAATCACTTCAATGGTTTAATAAAAACATGAAATTTGTTAAAATTTCTGCAATCGATTCAAAGGTACCGCTATTTTCGAAGCTATGGTTTAGTGATAAGAATTGTGTAAATAGTGTTTGCATTGGAGTCGAGTCTGTGTAACGCAAGTGCTATAAACTAACCAATACTCGCTTAAGAACAGTCATTCATCCGTTTAGTTATTTATTAACAACACTTTCGTCAGAATATTTTCTTTCATTATTTTATTTTATTTCTTCTTAAGTTATAATTCAGTTTTATTTTAGACACTGATTACAACTATTTATTATAAAATCCCAATATTTTTGATTCTTATTTATTATTAATGGACTCGACTGTGAAGAACCATTTCGGGGGCAAATACTTAATCTCTGGTCATTTTATTATTTCTCTCATTTCAATTCATTTTCCGCTTATGTTTGAATTTTGACCATTTTCTTAATATTGTTGACTAAAAGTGTATTAAATGGTGAAAATGGAACCAAAATGTTCGTGGATTTGTCCAAATGATCGAGAATTAACTCTTCGCGCAAAGTAAGCCTTTTCTGATAACACCTATCCTTTTATTACATATTTATTAATTAATCCAAATATTTATCGCAACAATCAATTGTTGACTCAGATTAGAGACGGGTTGGTCCGTCAAAACTACTCAAATCAACAACAATTCACTTAAAACCGAACCAATCAATGAATCGGAAAAAGCGATTATACTTAAAGTTATAAATAAAGCACAACAAACACAACGACTCGAAACTGAAAGAATTAAGTGAGTCAACACTTTTATATTAATTATTCATTTAATTAAAAATCAGTTTTCAATAAAACAAATTATATTTTTAATATTTAAAGATTTCTTTATTTTAAAAAACTAGAGTTTTATAAAATATGAAAACAATTTATGAATTTTTCAATTAATTGCTTTCAAAGAGTTTGCAATCAGTTAACAGAAAATATGAACTTAAATGAGTATTCACTGAATGAACACTTTTTTCAATCTAATTAATAAAAACATTATTTGAATCTTAATTAAAAGCCAATGCAATCACTATTCAGTCAAATCAATTGAATGTATTCAGTTATCCCTTAGTTATCCATTAGTTAATGCTATCAACACTTAAGGTTATCCATAGTTTTTTAGTATTACTTTATGGGAATGAGTTTTTTCGTATAGAGATTTTGTAGGCCATACTATTAAATGGTAACTATAATACAAATAACAAAATATTACCCTATCTTTCAGACCATTCCATAAGTGAGATTATAAGAATAAAAAAAATCTTATGTGCTATTCTAATTTTGCCTTGTTAAATTTAGAACAGATGCCTTTCTTATTTAAAATCTTTTTTGTTGTTGATTTAATGTTAATCTTAGGGATAAAATTTGGAAAATTTGTTAAATTTAGTAAAAATAAGAGTAAATTCAATTTCGATCGAATATAAGGTTATTTTTATTGCATAAGAATTTCGATAACAAAATACTGTGGAAAAACATTACAACATTGGAGAGATCCCTTGAGTCCCATTCATTGCCTGATGGGTTCATTTCTATCATTTATATTTGTTTGAAGATTAAACTTTCTTCAAAGCAATTAGTATTTGTTTTATTCTATTCTTTATTTGTTGATTAGAAATAGATTTCCTAATTGTTGTAATGCTTTTGACTTAAAATTATTCTTTTGGTATAAGAATTAATTAATTTTGTAGTCGAATGTTGGAACGACTTAATAATATGAAGAGAAACGCAAAGGGCGATGGAAAGTCTTCTTGTGTTTTATGCAACGATGAGTTTGGATTATTTGGAGCTCAGAGCCATCAGTGCAAAGACTGTCTCAAAGTAAGATATTCTTCAATTAATCGTCGACTTTGATTTGTGTTTATATTATTGATTATTTGATGTCCTTTTATTTATTTTCTTATATTTATTCTTTGGTAGAGCTGTCACTCATATGTTTCTTATTGTGGAGAAAAAGAGACAAAAAAGAGTGAAAGTCAGAGAAGGAGAGAAAAAAGAGTCATAAAAATAAATGCATTTTTTCTAAAACATATGAAATAAAATTTTATTCGACTCTCATTTTCTTTAGTTATAAAATAAAGGATAAATTTATTTCATTTTTTATTTTATTTTTAATGAAAATTTGAGTTTTGAATCTTAAATATTTTAGTTCTCAAAATACTAACCAAATATAGTCTAACAAAGTGTTAATATTTTTTGCCATTTCTTTAATTTTACTAAATTTTATTTCGTTGAATACAAATGAGATGAGACTTTAAATGAACAGAAGTGAACCCATTTGTAGAAACAAATAGTTTTGATTACTTGAATTAATTCATTTTATTGCCTTAAATTCTATTTTGAATATTCTATTCGATAGAAAAACTTCAGAATAGAATAGAATTAATTATTTTTGTTTAACATTTCCATTGCCTTCCACTGCATAGCATTTCATAGCCATAGTCATAGCAACTCAAGCAATATATTCGCATTCAATTGTGTTTCACTCGACTCATATCTCGAGAGTTTTATAACTTTAGTATATAATTATTTTTTAATTTAATTTCAAAAAAAAAGTAAATAAAAATCTTTAGTCACGAAAAATAATATTTGAACACATGAACAGTATATGACCAACATATAGACCTGTACACTTTGATTTCTAATTGAATTTCATAACAAAAATTCGATTACTTTATATATTGTAATCGATATAAAGACTACACAAATGCGATATAATTGGAAAACGACTAAATACTAAACTTAATTTTAAAAGAGAACTCATCTCTGATTTTTGAGAATCTATAGATTTACTCAAAGATTGATATACATCAGAGATGGTCAAAGGCGGCCGCTCCCAGGGTGTACCTTACCCTAAACCAAAAATACCTCAACAGACCTAATGCTTGTCCATAGACGTAATGCTAAGGTTTCAAAAACGCAGGGAGTATTTTCAGAAATTTTTCGCTCCAGGGTTTTTTTTAAATACCCCCTTATTGACGATGTCTGATATACAATAATGTCATATATACAATTTTCATCCACCCTTTATATATTGATTAATATATTAATCAAAGTCTATTATATATTTTTTACGTTAAATAAGATTATATTATATTCTTTATAAACTCCTATTAAAATGTATTGAATAATGCCTTCAAAACTTTTAAAGATAGAATTCATATTATATTATATTATTTACTATAAAAAATTAGGTTTAAAAGAAACTAAACTGTAGTCAGTATTATATTTCTATAAAATTTTAGATTAAAGTTCCTTAAATATATTTAATCCAAAAATACATAAAACAATTATATGAATATAAATTTTATATATTTTATTGTTTTATCGTTTTTTTTTATCAAAACATACTTTAAATAATTCCGAACTTTCAAATCATAGATATTATGGAAGAGTATCGAGTCTTGTCATAAAAAGTTCCGTCTAAATGAAGAAATTTTGAAATAAATATTGTCGAGTTTTGAATACAAACTTTTGATAGAGTATTTTGGAAATGATTTATAATAATAATTCATTTATTGCTAACAAGTGTTCGTTTAGGAGTATTTTCTTAAATATGTCACTAAAATTTGTCCAATGCAATTTTCTAGTTAATGGGATATAAGTTATAATAATTAATAATAATTGTGTCTAGTGAATTCTTTATTAAATCCATTGAAAACTTATAAGGGCTTCTAACTAATGAACAAAAGGTAGAAAATCATTTTATCTGATATTTAATTAAAACGTTTGAAAAATTAAAGTTTAACTTAATTTTCAAGTTTCAAAATGCCAGGAAGTATTTACCTACCTATTGGCCATCCCTGCTATATACGGCCGGGAAAATAACTATTAGGGTATGGTTAAACCTTGATTATTTTTGAATGGCTGAACAGATTTTCATTCTGTTTTCAATAAAATAATCTAAAATAAATGCACGCTATTTCAAATAAGTTTGAAATAATTTGTACCAAGTTAGATATATTTTACCATACCCTGATTGTTATTTCCTCGACTGTATGTTTATTGTTGCCTTAGATGTTGGTTACTATAGGGATTGACACTTCTGGAAATCACTGATAGTAATGTTTTGAAACGTTTTAACAAATTTAATAAATACTTAAGTATTTCGTATTAATAAGTTTATTAATAATTTTTCATTTTTAGGTATAATTTTTATTAGTATATATTTTTAAGCTCATATTTTAAAAAGTCCTAAATTATATTTCAATGTTTTGCCTCTTAAAATGATTTTCATATAAAATATTCCTTAATTTGTTGAATAATTAAAATATTTTTATTAAGTTTAACTAATTCATAATTTTTAACTATTATTATGACATTCAATACTAGTTATATTGAATGTTTAACATTATGTGTACCATAGGAAAAAAAGGTGCATGAACTGTACCTGGTTATATCGAATATATACTGTATCATATAAAAAAACACTAATTTAAATAATTTTTGAAAAATTTAGCAAAATCTAAACAAAATCATAGTTTAGGTTTAATATGTTGTAGTGTTAGTAGTCTTTAGTAGTAGTCGTGTCCAGGCATTTGAAAACATTCCGCAAACTTTTCGACTCTTCCTCTTAGAGCCGCCATTTTATTTCGAAACTTTTCTGAATTCAAGGTTTCAGTGAAATCTTTGAGCAGAACTCCTGGCGATTCCTCATTGATTTCTTTCGCCATTTTTAAACACTGGTCTATAAATTCGATTACTTTTTCCATATCTTCTTATTTGAGTCCACGAGTGATGAGCGCTGGTGTACACAATCGTATACTTCTCGGAATAGGAGACTTATCGCCCGGAAGAGTAATTTTATTGCAACCAATGGATATCTTTTCCAACACTTTTTCTGCTCTTGATCCTTTTAAACTAGTGGGCCTGAGAGGGTTTCTGAGAGTGGGAAACCCATTAATTCTGTGATAAGTTTTAGGAAATGTGTCATCAAAACAGGAATACCATTTAAGACAACTCTAATCTAAATATCGAGATAATTATTCTTTAATCAAGGTGATTTAGCAAATTTCTAGACCCTATACTACTGTATTTGTCTACATTTCGTCATAAAATACAGTTCGGCTTCGATTTAACAAGATCGCTGTTGCCAGCTAGATTACCTTGTTAAATCGAAATCTTGTTAAATAAAGTTCATTTTGCATTACCTTATAGCGGTAGGTACTTTAAGTGCACCTTGTTATATCGAGATTCTTGTTATATCATGTCTTGTATAATGGAGACGGAACTGTATTATAAATAATAAATGTTAATCAAAATTTACCATGCATAAATAAATGACAAGAATATTATAAAGAAATCAATACTTAATAAAAAATATGTTTGATTTTAAGTTTGCTTTTGTAGGAATACTCTAGCAAATAATACCTAGGTAATTAAAATAAAATATGTAATATTAATATACATGTATGTTCAGTTCTCTTATATATTAAGGATAAAAATTTGGTTGTTTTTAAAGAACTCGTAAATTTACCTTGATAAATATTTATGAAGAATTGTACCCAAATATAAATGTATAGTAAGGATTTTACTACCTTAAATAATGAACTATTAAGTTTTATAAAATAAATATTTAACTTGTGACCTTTTTTGATTTTTCCTAGAATTTATCAAACTTTAATAATTAATGAAAGTTTTTTAATTAATATCATTTAATTAACTTTTAAACTTAATTATTGAGGACAAGGACTCAAACAATAATAATAAGTTATGTTGTAAACATTATTATTGTTAAATTCATAGCAATACTGTATTTCATAGAATGATTTCTGATCATTAAAAGGTCATTAAATGATCAAGTTATTTATAATTATATAATAAAAATTGTTATTTAATCTAATAATAATGATAATTAATAAATTTAAATAATTATTTAAATAATCTAGATAGGTTTATTTGCTTAAGTTTTTTAACGGGGTTGTTCTAACATGTTGTAAGGTTTAAGCTGTTATAACGAGAAAGTGATCAGCTTTTGATAGCCATTTTTATATTATTCTTAAAGTACGTAAACTACTTGATATAAAATATTGTACGTATTATTTGTAAGAATAAATTTTAATACAAATGGTGTCAAAAAACTGATCACTTTCTCGTTATAACAGTTTTAAATGAAAAGTATTTCGTATTTCATAATTTATTTACATTTAAAACATAATTAAAAACTTTTACAAACAATTAAAGTTTACATCAAAAACTAATTAAAATACAATTATCAACAAAAATGGGTTTACAATATAATCAATTAATGGCCGATATTAATGATGTGGGATTTAATAACACAAAGAATGTAAACAAACTTTAACTAGTTTCATTTAAAAATCATTTTTAACAATAATTGAAAGATTGATTAAATAAAACAAAACATAATATGAATAGATTTTGGTTTAATTAACAAAAACTAATTATATTAATACAAATCAACGAACAAATGTATAATCAACTAAAGACACAAATTCTGACACTAATGGGTATATCATATGTCCGTTCAATTCTAGTAAAGAAATATTGTCTTTTCTGTTGAATTTATATAATTTTCTGACAAAAAATATTAAAAATAAATTATTGGTTTTCGAATTGAGAGCTCAGCTCTTCATTGAAGTCACAATCCGGTACTAAACACTTGTCATCCGACGATTCCTTCCCTTCAGTATTAATTAATATTTTGCTATAACACCATATCATAACAAATTTTTTATTATTTAATTATTAGCCCTAAATTTTAATTTTAGGTAAACTTTAATATAATAAAAATAGTTTGAACAAGGTCTTTATACATAAAATTTTATTTAATCTAAATCTTATGTAAAATATTAAAATTATTCAAAAGTTTGTTTTAATTGAAATAATTATTCCAAAATCGGTCACAATTTTCATAATATATATTCTTTATAAGTTTATTAGGTTTTAAAGGATTCAATTCCTTAGTAACAGTTACTTTATTTTTGTTGTATGAAATGAACCTTGGCCATTTTATAGTGTCAGGAGAACTAGATAAATATGTTATATAAGTTAAATAAAAATTCATAATTTATTCAATTATTGTTTGAAAAATACCTGAATTTTGCGAAATTAGTCCAAAATCTCATAACATATTCACTGAAACTTTTGTCGGACATATTTTTGAGGACAGGCTCTTCAAAAACATAGGGAACATCTGAATGATGGCAAACACCCATATCTTGACGACAGCCTAACTCATCGGCGATAAGACGGGAGACATAATTCCAGTAATAGAAGAAAACTTTGGAATTCAGGGAACGAATTGCGAATTGTTTTACAAAGAAATACGTCGAACACCGGATCCGGAGATCACCATAAAAGGCAAAGAATGCTTTCTTCAGATCTACTGAACTATTGGTGTCCACACCTTTTAGATAAAATTCAGTAATTGTTTGTGAATTCAAATTAGGAAACGGAAGAGAGACTGAATGCGACACTTTTTCAACCATTACTTGAAAGTCTTCTTTTGAGTGCATATTATCTGAATTAGGATTAAACCTCTCGTAGTCTAAAGAAGTCTCGTTTGCAACCGTTCCTCCCATTATGTCCACTATAAATGTTCTAAACATAAGGTCCTTTAATTTACAAACTTACCTTGGTTAAAATAACCCTTTTTCAATGCCTGTTGTGGCTGAAAGGGTAAGACCTCAGTATCATAGATTAGAAAAGTTGTTATTCTATCAAAACTGTTCAAAACCTTTGCATCGATAGTTCGCAAACAGTCTAACCATTGATTAGTTTGAGAACAATTAAAATGTTGGGCCATATCTTTGACCTGACTTAATGCTAATTGTTTTGAGAGCACAGGTCTGTCCTTGTTATGATAAAAGGCTCCGCTTTGTATTATAGCCTTTTGGAATAAGCCCTTGGAAAGAGGGGACATAATATGTGCAGTGACACACCAACTGCCTGTGCTCTGACCAAAGATTGTCACTTGTGTTGGATCGCCTCCAAAGTTATGGATATTATTCTTTACCTGAATATCGATAATTAGTTAATGAATTTCATGAGACAAAACTCAAACCCAATGGAGAGCTAAAAGTTGGTCATAGAGTCCAACATTTCCGGGAGCGGACTTACTGTCACCATAAAGCCATCCTAAAGGACCTAATCTATAGTTGACTTTCACGACAACCACATTATGTGCCGATAAAACACTTCCATTCCTATCATAGATTGAGTCCTGAATAAGTGATGCGCCGCCGAACCAAACCATAACTGGATTTTCTTTTGAATGTCTTTTTGTCCAAATATTTAAGAGAAGGCAGTCCTCACTTTCAACAAATATTGAGTCCGCGGTTGAGGTATGAAAACAAGTTCTTCGCGGAGTTGTGTCGTCAATGATATCCTTTAATTGTTTTGAATATAAAAACATTTAATTTTAAACTAATATTACATTTGAATGCGTTCTGAGAGCCATAGGTTTAGAAAATCTGAGTTTTCCGATCGGAGGCTCAGCATAAGGTATGTTAAGGTATTGTTCGACCACTTCATTGTTGACAAGAATATCATTTCCTCTGACAAACCCCGAAGTGGTCCATACGATACAGAATCGTCTCATAAATACATTTAAAATGTTTAAATATAGAAATGAACTTGCTAACATTTTAAAAATTAATAGAAATTAATATAATTCACAGATTTTTAGAAAAATTATGATCAGCACAAAAGCCAAGATAACTTTTAAAGCTAATATTAACTAAAATTAATATTTTTTAATTGAGACAACATTTGAGTCAATATCTGTTTATTTATCGAAACAGACTTTAATTGGCTTTACATCAGGTATTGGCAAAACAGGATTTTGTGTTATATTATCCTAGGTTAAATTGATTTAAGCTTGAAAGAATAATAATTTAATGGTTGTTAAAGACTGTTTAACACATTAAGACAATTGAAACATATTTAATGAAGCAAGCACACTTTTGACCAATTATTAATAAAGAAGCCAGTTTTATAATATATTTAAAACTGTTATTATTGAACTAGTACAATTAAAATCATTTTCATTTTTAGAAAAAAGAAGGTTTATGACTAAGAACCTCAAAAAATATAATGAAGATTATAATGAAAGCTTTTAAAAATGTGCAGGTTAATAATGACTTTTAGAAATCAAATGACTAGGTTAGCAAATTATGAAAATTATATGTTCAAGGTTATTTCAGAGCACAACCATAAATGTGTGGTCTGATGTAAGGTGGTGAACATTTCGGATAACCATGGTCTAATTTTAGTGATGTAAAGTTAATGTTTTTTATTTGAATCCAGGTCTTTCTGTTCAATTCACAGCCACAGAATATTATTTTCCACAACGGGTCAAAATATTCTGTATCATTGTAAATAGATCATTTTCATCTTGGCGATAAGCCACATGCTCTATAAAGAAAAATTGACCACCCTGGTGAAATAGATTTCAGTTATTTAAGTATTAAATATTTAATAACTCTTTACTACCGGTTTGAGAACACGTTTCACTTCATTGAGTCCTTTAGTGATATCAGAAACACTACAAAACAAATAAGTGGTCAAAACCACATCAAACGTATTGTCTTCCAATTGATTCATATCTTCAACACTTCCGGTCAAAAATGACTGGAACTCAATCTTTGGATGTTTTCTAATATTTTTCATAAATTCATTCTTAAAATTATCGTTATTTTCGAGTACAGTTAGTTTAAAGTTTTCAGGATAGAAATCAAAATTAGCCCCTTCTCCTACACCAACTTCTAGCATATTCTGTTCAAAAAATAATGAAAAGAAATTATAATTAAAAGTAATTAAATACAAGTTTTTCATTCGGTTTCTGTGGCTTAACTTCTGTGAATTCCTTGAGATAAATTAATCTTGGTTCATAAAATAGTTTCTTTAAAGAAAGTGCGAACAATTTACTGGTCCATAATTTCACGAAAAACCACTCCTGGAACTCTTTTGAGACACTCAAAAGGAGTAATAATAATATCAGACATGTCCAAACTTGCCGGCTCCAGGGGGGTATTAGGGGAGGGTATTTTGTCCGAGCTCAAGGGGATATTAGGAGGGGGGGGGGTATTTTGAAAATGACCAAAAAATACCTAAAAACGCATAGAACATTGTTTTTAAGTTGTTTTCTGATTTATATGGGTATATTTAGTCATATTTAACTAATTTTATCAAAACCAATTCAAAAAACTATGAATTTTTGATAAAATATGCATTTTTCAAAATTTTCAAAAATTTTTTTATCAAATTTTTCACTCGAAAACTGTAATTTTAACGTTTTTATGCGTTTTAATTAAGTTTTAAGTTATTTGTCTTAAAAATTATAGCTTTTTGCATATATTTCTCGTAATTTTTACTTTATTTCGTCAATTTTTCTGAATTTTTGACCTATTTTTTCCCTTTT